>CAUYRT010101043.1:0-37169 GCA_963574885.1 Lepilemur ruficaudatus | reverse complement strand
TGTCTTTGAATATACACAAAATCTGAAAAGGGGAAATATATAAAAAACCTCTTTAGGTTTGAGTCAGTTGCTGCTTTTCCTTGTAATGTTGTACAGCCTTACTCATGAGCTCACTATTTATTGTGTTGCCACAAAATTCTGTGATAACTGAACTCTCTCCTTTCACCAACACCTTACATTGACAATTAAAGGCTCAGGGTTTATTTAGCACTGAGTGTGATCATTGTTTCCCTGTGGCATGTATTAGAAACCGCTTAATGCAAATACCTGAAATTATTTTATTTGTTTCAGATCTATTTATAAGACATTGAAGTAGAAAAGATTTTTTCCTGAAGCTTATGAGATATGATAATATTTTATTATTCATGTTTTTCATTTTGCCAAGCACACAACTTGAAAGACTATGTATGAAATTGCCACTTATTCTCTAAGGACTGTCACTTCTAATAGGCATCAAGTTTGCTTTATAGATTCAAATTCTGTGAGTTGATTTTTTTAGCATAAGATCCAGTAGCAAAACAAGATTTTGAAATATGAAATAATATGAAGTATATGAAATTTTGTCGCTTTGTCATGAATGTGAGAATGTTTTCATAACCATGGTAGCCCAAAGATACAGTGCTAAAAGAGATAGTACTTTCTTTGGTCTATAGTAAGTTTAAATTTATTTTTATTTAAGTGTTTATTCAATATTACATTACATTTTGCAATTGACTGCCTGACCAGATGAAAGGTATAGATGTAATTGTTACGCTTTGTACAGTTTCTTTCAGTTGCCTTGTCTTTCAAATTATGTTTTCATTAATGCAGTCTTACTCTTATTTAAGGAGTAGTTTATTTCATGGTTTTTTTTTCTTATTTCTAGCCACTGATATTATAGGTGTGTGCTGCTGTAATTTATATTTCCTTAATGATTTCACTTTATGGTATTTTAGAAGGCTGTCTATAACACCAATTTTAAAAATGTAAACATATTCTGACTTTTACTGTAAAATCAGAGTATGTGCCCTTATGTAATAAGAGTAGGTCATGCAGCAAAAATAAATCCATGCATGTGATTTTGTTTACTTGCGATAGCATTGTAAAAGTTGATTACATTGTTAAGGCAGTATCTATACATTCCAGATAGTACAGATATTTGTGACAAGAATTCTAGACAAGGGAGTATTTTATTGACATATTAGTTAATTTATCCAGAAAGAAGACAATTTTATTTGAATGACATGAAAATTTATTCTGTTTTCTTATTTGTGAGGTGGCAAAAACAATGCAAAATCTAGACACTTGAATAATGCATTCTATTTTTATGAAAAGACTTTCAGAGAATTATTATCTAGAATACTTTTAGCATCATGATTTATAATTTTTTGCAAACATTTGAAGTAAACTCATATAAATATTCCTGGAAAACTGAAGTTTGAAGAATGTTTTCATATAAGCACATAAAATTAAAACACTCATCAATATTTTCATGTGCTAGACAGGTGGCTGCTTTGAGCACATGGTTCAATTTATCAAACCATCAATAATCAAATTATGTGTATTATAATAACAAATTTAATGGTCATTTGCAATAAATATTGTTTTAATAAATTCATTTCTTTTTGTTTTTTTCCTAACCAGAATGAAGTTAGCAATACAGCCAATGGTTCAAAGTTACTTTTTGATTTCCTTCACCAAATGCGTTTCTAGCCAACTATACTTGATAGTTTCTAGCAACTATACTTGATTTGCAAACAGCTTTTGTAATAAAAAGGGACAGAAAAAGTGATCTACAGTACGTTTTTACTCTGTATAGTAAAATGATAACAAATAATATTGAATCAAAAATATTTATTCTGTCTCTCTTGAAAGCTATGTGTTTTACTTGTTTTTATTTGCCAATGTAATGAATTCTTCTGCTTCCCTCTCGAGAAAGAGATAATATCGGTGACATTAAGCTTCTAATTTTAAGTACTGACATCATAATGCTCATTTCTTTGCAAAGCATTATTAACAGTGACTGTGTATTATTCACAGATATTAGCTGACCTCGAAAACCATGCATTATTTAAGAATGATCTGGAATGTCAAAAGCTAATTTTGGAAGCAATGAAATATCATCTATTGCCAGAAAGAAGAACGTTAATGCAAAGTCCAAGAACTAAACCCAGAAAATCCACAGTTGGAACTCTGTATGCTGTAGGAGGAATGGACAACAACAAAGGTATATAATTCTAGATTCAAACAAATACACATCCTATGTTATATCATGACATAATTCTAATATGGTAATCTGAATAATACCAACAAAACTCACCTAAACTTATCTTTAATCATTATGATTTAAGATTAAGATAAATAATATTAAAAAGTCATCTCTTATTTTTGGTCTGTAGTTGCTGCTTTTTCTTATTCATCCTTAAATTCTTTATCCATTTCTTATGTATTATATAAAAGACTTCATACCAAATGAAAAGGAAATTTGAAGCACCTACTTAGCAAACACAGCCCAAATAATTTGTTGGATATATTGAGAACTGTATTTCAATGCTAATAACTGTAATTTGCCAGGCACATGCTTGCTGAGAGTACAGTTATGGAGAGAGTCTCTATCTCTGAGGAGCTGAGAATCTCACATACAAGCCAGACAAATAATAGACAATTATAGTAATCATGGTGAAAATTATAATTTACATAATTAATTGTGTTTACCAATATAGTTCTTCAAAAGGAAGTGAATGATTTGTTTAAAAGCTGAACACATACATTTGAAGCTTTTAATATTACTTTACTATAATTATTGGAAAAATCTCTATGAATATTTGTCCTCTCTAGATTTTCTTATGTGTGTCTTAATTTTCTTGATCAAGTATACAAGACAAATAATATGCAAAATGCAATTTTCATATGTTTGTGTCTAAGTGATAATATGATAATATATTTCAAGTACATGTAAAAAAATACAATTAGAAACAGTAGACTGTGAACACATGTTCAACCTCTTTTAAAAGAATTTGTTATTTTAAATATGAGAACAAACCAACGAAACCTCTTTCAAACTCTGAACTGAAATTACAACATAGCACCTGTAGGGAAACAATTTGTTTAAACAATAGAGAATGATTTTGTTGTCTTTCTGAAAGATATCTTGTGGTTATTAGATGGCTTTCATAGAATTTTTTTAAACTGTAACTCACATTTACTGGGAAATTGATTTCTAGTAATTCTCATATTAAATGAGCACTAGAATATCAACATATGAAAATTTAAAAAGACTAAAAAACTAGAATTCCTTTACAGGTACATAGCAAATCAAGACAGTAAAGGACAAAATGTTTCTTGCCATATGAGATGGATATGGGCACTTGTAAGAAAAAAATGCAGATACTGGAAGGAAGTGCTAAACCTTAGAATACACTATTATTGAAGTAGGAAGCCCTTTAAATGAAATCTCATCCATCTGGGTTACTTTCTTTCTCAAAAGACAGAATCTGGTTGGTAATTTTGATGGTTGTTTAAAAAACAATCTCATATATACAAGTATATATATATACACACATATATCTCCATACCTATATATCTACATTTATATAGGAATATACCTATTTATATTTGTCTTCATCTTCCTCTCTGTGACATTATATAGACAGATATCTGAAAATATGTATATGTGGATTTATTAACATACCCTAAGTTGTTACTTTTGTTGATTTTATTCACTACTTACTTTGTATGTGTGGATATATACTTTATTAAATTTTTGAAAGCCATTGTTTCAAACAGCTAACCAATTCTTATTCAAATGGAAACGCCACAGGTTACTTGAGCTTAACCCTATTATTAAACACCTTGGTAGAACTCAATTCTTTTTTTCTATAAAAAATGGCACCGTTAGCATCTGCATACATAAAAGTTTACCCTAATCTCTGAGTGTTTCCTCACACAGACTCCTAGATGAAAAATTAGTAGATAGGAAAGTAAAGATTTTGTGACATATGAACTTATTTCTTTCCAGAAATATATGAGTTTATAGTATCGCCAAATTATACAAAGAGTACCAGTTTTATTGCCTTGTCAAAAAATTTTCCTATTAAAAAATATTTTTATTATGAACTTGTTCTATAATAACATAACAAAGTAGAAAAAACTGTATAATGAGCTCCCGTGTTCCTGTCATTTTATTTATATTTCTCTTCTTAATAGTGACATTTTACTTTTTTGTATTTTAATTGTAATGTATTTAATCATAGATATATACAATGAATAATGACATGCTAATACCCTCTTTTCTAATTATTGTATATTATTGCAGTTTCTTGAGCTAATGGGCTGGCTATACTGTATAATATGAAGGCCAACAAAAATAGTCTATGGTACAACCCTCTCATTTTCTTTATTTTAAAAGGAATAATTTTAACACTTTGGAAGTTTGCTGTAAATATCTAGCGAGTAGCATAACATGCCTGGCAGTTGTTGAAAGAATGATGAATATTGTCTAAGAAAACACACAGAGGTTCTGGATACCATTAATTTTTCTCAAACAGAATGTACTTTCCTTTAGACAGACAATTTAGACATCCAAAAAAGAACTGGATGATTTGAGACTGAGATTTGGTATTTGTGAAGACTGCCCTTCTCCTGTTTTGCTTTCAATGTTTATACCGGGGCCACTCATCCCCAGTAGCCCTAAATGTCATTTTATTTTGACCTCAGAGAAGTAGTTCTACCTAGTTCTAAGATAGAACTATGCCTTGCAAATATTCAAGCTACATTTAGCATCTTAGCTTCCATTTTCTGCCTGAATTTTTGCCCCCTGCTTTATGTGTGTTAGAAAGCAGCAAGTGCCCAGAGAAGACAAGCAAGCAACCAACGATGCCTACCATTCTCTTTTCTGAGAGATCTGGGTCTAAGGTCCTGACTGCTTGGTTGCCCTGAACTGCAATTTGTGTCTCCCAAGCCCCAGGGGACTGCCCAGAGGCCTCAGCCGACATGCATCACAGGCCTCTCAGCAGAGCGCTGCCTGTGAGTCAATCATTTCTCAAGGGAAAAATGGCAAAGAATGTTGGCCTCGTTTCAGTTCACATCCCTTCTTCCTGGGATTTTGGGCTTTTAAGTGTCAGCTGTCTTTTCTACTGTCTAACATTTTAAAACAGCTTATTTTCGTATCAAAACTGGAGTTCTATAGTTATGCTGGGGGATTGTTTGTCTGATACAAGCTAATCATTACAGTTAAAAGCAGATATCCATGAGTATTTTTAATTTTAACATTGTCTATTTCTGAGACTTCTCAATTTTTTTCAATTTTTTATGATCATTTTTGATGTTTTTATCTTATTTTTTTTCATTTTATTCTTGATTCCTTAACTATTTCATGTTTTATTTTATGTCATGTAGCTAATGATTCCAACATCTAAGAGCTTGGAGGTGTAAATCTGTTGTTTGTTGTTTCCAATAACACTTAATCCTGTCAGTTTAAGTTTTTGTGTTTTAAATAATATTATTTTAAAGTCATAGCTGATTTCTTTTACTCTGTGGGACTTTAGGGGCCTAAACTGCAGGTGCTTTCCTCTAGGGAGACTAAGTCTGCTTCCACCAAGAACCACTGCACCACTAACTTAGCCCTCTTTAAAGATCCAGGCTTAACGCAGCATCTCTGGTTCCTTGTTCTCCTATCTTGTGTTTAGCTCAAGGCAGATGCTCCAGATGTTATCATTAGCATAAACATTGACCCATGGAAATGCTGGCTTCCTTAGTCCTTCAGCTCTCTCCTAAATTTCACCTCATTGTTCTTTCTGCTATTTGGCTGTGCTGATGAAGAGATCTCTTATTTTCATTTAAGTCCAGAAATTTAAAAAAAAAAAAAGGTTTGTAATTTTTATAGGTATACTAGTATTATTGTTAGGTAGACAGTTAGGGACTTCGAGCCCTCCTGGGACAAAGCAGGTGACTACCACACCTGGGAGAGGAGGGAACCCCCTACAAATCTGCCAATCAGAACTTAGTGTGGCAACTGCAGAAAAATGCAGAGGACTCTCTAGTCCATCTGCCAAGCCAATTAGATACAATGCAGTCTGGAAAGTGACCTGGAACAACCGGCTTTCGGAGAGGCTCATGGGAGAGGCACATGCATAGTTAAGACTCAGGTTATAACTCCCAATTGCCCTTCAAAGTGGTCCCATGGTGATGTCTGAACCATGAAGAGGGCCTAATCCAGACACTATAAAACCAGACCTAGACCATAACCATGGTCTTTTGATGAAAAGAGGCCTGTTCCCTGCTCTGCAGTGAACGTATCTTGCTCTTATTATGTAAACCTGTTCTTACTGTTTCTGTAGTCCTATCTATTTCTCCTCAATAAACCTTGTTTCGTGCTTACCTTGCTTTTGATGTGTCTGGTCACTCTTCAGCCAGGAGCACTCCAAGAACCAAGAACAGACAAGATTACCAATCAGACCCAACATTATAATTAGAGGAAATTTCAGAATGAGTTTTCTATTTTCCATCAAGCAGAGCCTCCAGTTTCTTTTTTATTCTAAATTTTTCTCTGTAGATTATTTTACTTGCATTATGTACTATAATTTTAGGAAATTTGGTATTTTGTTTATAATGAAACGATTTAGACCTTGAACTTTTTCAAACATTTTATATATTTGTGAAGTAGACTATTCACATTTCCATGGTTAAGTTTGGAGTATTTACAAGCTTAGTAGTATTATATTCAAATATAACTTCCAAATCTCTGAAATGGAGAGTATAATCCTATCTCAAAGTATTAAATTATATCATGCATTAAATTAGAACATCTCCTATTGCAATGTAGATGATCATTCATTAACAATTTGATCAAATCCCACACATTCTTCTAATAGTGAATGTAATTCAAAATCAGGATCCTAAACATAAATTGATACATGTCTTGGATCTGAGGGATCATTAGAAAATATTCAGAACTACAAGTACAAATTCCTGAATACTCATTTGTTCTACTGTAATAGATTAATTCCCTTTCCTAAACAACAAGCAATTTGGAGACAGGAAATATATGTCTCTAATTTTAGAAATACTTGTTACTAATTGTGGGCTTTCAGTAACCATCTACTAAATTTAAATTACAACCAATACAACCGATGTTAGTAGATATCCAGAATGGGCAAATAACATATATTTGTGAAATAGCTTTGATGTAAAATACACTGTTTCCCAGCACAAGTTTTATATTAATATGAAACTCTCTCTTGTACTATTTTGAAGAAATGAAAAGCAAAATGTAAACAGAAAATTGCTGTTACCTAAATACTTTTCCCACAGGACTCTTCAAGCAGAAAAGAAAAATATATATATATATATATATATGTATATATAATGGATCTAGGATATTTTTTGTAAGTAACTAATCATTTGGAAATGATAAAATTATTTCATCAATGACATATACCTTAAATATTTCTTTTCAAATACTGCCATATACAAAATTTCCTTTACTTATATAAAGAACTAATGTTGACAGTGTTTTTCTAGTACATTTTGATTTTGATAGACGTTCAGAAACTTTTCTAATTTCTATGATTTGGAAGGTAGAGTTTAAATCTAGGGGTTTGTATAATTCCCAACTTTGTATCATTTCTTCTACACTTTTGCCCACATTTAAACTTTTAACGATGCTAAGAATGACTTTTTATTAAATGCCAGCAAAAAACCTGATATACTTCAATTCTTATTATTTTTTTTTAAGATTTTACTAAAGATAATGGCCTCTATCAAAAAATCCCAAAACAACAAATGCTGGCGAGGATGTGGAGAGACAGGAACACTCTTACACTGCTGGTGGGACTGCAAGTTGGTGTAACCTTTGTGAAAAAGAATTTGGAGATTCCTCAAAGAGCTAAAAATAGAATTACCATTTGATTCAGCAATAGCATTATTAGGCATCTACCCAAAAGAGCATAAGACATTCTATGATAAAGAATTCATTTTTTAGTGCAGTATGTAAATAAAAAAATCCCAGGCCAGCTAAACAAATTTTATTTTATGATTTTAGAGAATATATTAGGAATATAAGAAAGTATGTACTTGAAAATTTTGAATATGCTATTATATTCTATTTATTTCCCTTTCATGTTTGGCAGATTAATTTTTATGCACACAAAATTATAAGTATTTTACAATTCCCCCTACTTTTAAATTCCCTGTTTTATCAATTTCTTATGTACTTTACCTTTTAATTATATATTTTCAAATGTAATATAACAAGTTGCATTAAATTCAGCCTACATGTTAAAATTTTACTCTAATAGGTATAAAAAACACAAAATTAGTATTTTTAAATGTCCAAATATGTGTGTACTCAATGTCCAGAAAATTTATAAACATGAATACAAATTTATTAAGGTCACACTCTTATTAAAATAAAAGTCATTATAAACATTCTAAATCACTCATGTTTTTTAAAATTTAACTTATATGGTCATATTTTCTCTTCAAAGAACAAATTATGTGAAAAAAGCAAATTGATTATTTTTCATTAAGAAATAAAATTTCTTTAATTTATGGTATCCACCATGATGCTTTGAAAGTTGTATACATTGTGCAGTAGCTACATCAAGCTGATTAACATATAAATCACCTCACCTACTTATCATTTTTCAGTGGTGAGACAGTTAAAATCTACTCTTTCAACAATTTTCAAGTATATAATATATTGCCATAGTCACAGTGTTATAGAATAGATCTCTTTAACTTATTACTTTTGTCTAACTGAAATTTTTGTATACTTTAACCAACATCTCCCCAATCTCCAAAACCCCTCTCCCAATCCCTGGTGAACCACCAACTCTACTTTATGAGTTTTCTGCATTTCCAAAGGTAACCACTCCTTTGAATGTTTTTCAAACTTATATTAGTTTTGCCTATTCTTCAATTTCATATGAATGTACTATTTTATTTAATGTTTATTTCTATCAGCATAACATTTTGGGGATTCATTCATGTTGATGTGCATATCACTAGTTCATTCTTTTTAACTGATTTATAGTAACCTGTTTATTAATTCTCCTGTTGATGGAAAGCTGGAATATTTTCAGTTTTAGCTATTATAAATAAAGTTTCTGTAAATAGTCATCTACAAATATTTTTGTGACCACTGTACAATTATGTTTAAGGTAAACATATGCTAATACTATAATTTGTATATTTATCATATATTACATTTATAATATAATTTTTTGCCTTGCAAAAAAGTATTCATGAAAAATATCACAGAAAATATTTTCTTCCTTCTTGAAAACTATACCAATGTATCACCAAATGAATCACCACAAAGGTGCTATTTTCTTTATGGTTAATTTTCATTATGACAAATCATTAGTAACTCTATTTGCTTCTTCATGGTCTTTTCTACTAGTAACATTTCGTATGTTGTATAACCACCTGGACTTTTTGGCATTTTTATGCATATGAAATGTTTTTCCATATATCAGAATTATAGGATGTATTATTTAATGTCAAAGCTTTTGAAGAATTTTATATGAATTCTGTTTTACACTCAGGTAGTCTTGATGCCTGACTTTTAAAGAATGCTTTTAGGAACACGCAACACTTAATGTGATTCAGAAATACAAACATATAATTGTAGATAATGATGTATGCACATAATGATGATGTGCTCACCATGAGATGATTAAATAGTGAGAGCAAAATTCATGAATAAATACCCAAGTGAAAAAGAACATTTAATTTACCATATTACACTGGAGTCACATTAACTATACATATTAGTCAAGGAATTGAACCATATCTGGAGAGAGAAAGAGAGAGAAATGAATTTGAATGATAAGAGTGATGTCGACTTCAATTTCTCTGGAGTAAGTGAGAGGTAGGAGAAGTGAAAATGCTGATGGCTTAGAAAGTCCCAATATCCATGTGGTGTAGAGAGTATAGTTTTACATTTAGTTACTTATTTTTTATTTTATATAAAAGCAAATTATAGAAAAGAAAACTAGAGTATTTTATTTTTTATCAACAACAAAATACCAAACTAAAATTAGGTTTTCATACTAGATTTAAACTTGTATAAATATAGCTACATATACATGTGTATATTTATCTAGTGTAATATCTAATATGCACTTACTAAAAATGTAAATAATTTTTTAACAATAATTTTAGTTATTCCAGTACTTTTGCCTTATATGCTTACTTTAGAGCCTAACCTCTCACCAACAGCCCCAAATATCTTTGGAGCGCATGATATTTTCATTTTCACAAAATTGAAATAGTTGTGTGAGCTTTGTAAACTTTAGCAAGCTAATTAAGTAGTCTAAATGGTGGTGTTCCTCATATGTAAAATAGGAATAATATTACCTACCTCTGTGAGAAACTTTGAGATATGTCAGTGCAAGGATACATGTAAAAAACTTAACTAAATGCTGATTCACTAAGAAATGGTGGGAGTGATATTTTGAAATGTTATGACATATATTATTTATTGCTGGCAATTTTTTTTCAGACCTAAGCCTCTATTCATTGGAGTTGAAGCTACTCTGGCTTCACAGGGCAAATTCAGTTAAGAGGTAAGGTCCCAGTAGCAAGCCTTTGACTTCTAAACAACGTTTCTTTTGAAAGGAAGTTTATGAACAAGATTAGTTAAATTATAAAAACATAAAGTTATGTTTTTACACAACTTATGTACACATATATATTTTAAACACACTGGCCAGGTGCGGTGGCTCACGCCTGTAATCCTAGCACTCTGGGAGGGACAGGCGGGAGGATAGCTTGAGGTCAGGAGTTCGAGGCCAGCCTGAGCAAGAGCGAGACCTCATCTCTACTAAAAGTAGAAAGAAATTAGCCAAACAACTAAAAAATATATAGAAAAAATTAGCCAGGCCTGGTGGCACATGCCTGGAGTCCCACCTACCCAGGAGGCTGAGGCAGAAGGATCACTTGAGCCCAGGAGTTTGAGGTTGCTGTGAGCTAGGCTGATGCCACAGCACTCTAGACCTCTGTGTCAAAAAAAAAAAGAAAAGAAAAGAAAAGAATAGAAAAGAACAAATAGTAAACACACTACATTTTTTTGTCATTGTTTTCTAAATTTCATATGCATCAAAGTTTCAACATCAATATCAATATATTGTTTATTAAGTAATTATTTTAAAATAGCAATCATTCTTTATTATGAGGATATTATAATTAAATATATCTTATGGCAATTATACAAATAAATTATTTTCACACATATATTATTCTTAATATTTACTTGGTCTGTGACCTAAGATTCTAGTTTGGGATATTTTTATTGCACATAATTCATTGCCTCTATTCCTTTTAAGTGGCTCAAGAATCTCTATTAGTGACCATTGCCACTGCCTGCCTCTGAAGCATGGGTAGAAATTAATAATTATTTTATATATTTGGCAGTCTAATTATGATTCTATCAGATTACAATTATTTGTGTAGGTACTCACAAGCTGAATAGAAAATGTCATTTTCTGATAATGCTGCTAATATTTTTTTCTCCCAAATTAGCAAAAAAGGACCTTTTTAAAACTTTCTATCGCAATAATTAGAAATTATTAATTATAGAATAGGATGAAAACTATATCTCTTCTACTACCATAGTGTTCTTTCCTACCCACAGGATGACAGCAAGCAAGCAGAGAGCCTTTCTCGCTTTGATTAAGGCATTTATAATAGACTATTCAATTTCAAAGAAAGAGCAAACCAAATTGAAAGCTGAGAATCTTTCAAATTGGTATTCTTTGGAGATTAAGTAGAGAAAATAATAAGAAAATTTTATTATTAGATTGTTCTGTTTATCACCTTATATATGATAGCTATGAACACGAATGGCACCTTAAAATATGCCAAATAGGCAGATGGCATGCCAAATCCACAGTAGCAGTGACTGCTCCGTTAGATAGTGATTAACTGAGTGAAAAGTTGAAGGAGAATGAAAAGCGTCCTTTCTTTCTGTATTTTTTGCATTGACAACCCAGATGCAGCCACAAGTCAATTAGTGGTTTGAATTCACAGCCCAGTGTCTGATCAGATGGCCCTAAATCTTTCATGCAAATTCAAAGGAAATGTTCCAAATATGGCTAATAAGAAGAAGAATGTGATGGGAAGGAGATGAAGAAAATTACAAAGGAGTGAAAAGTTTTGATTATGAACCATAAAATAAAAATTTAATTTCCCAGAGATTTTCTATTGAATGATTTTATTATAGAGCATATATTAGTGTGTTTTAATATTCAGTATGGGCCTTGGATTTTTATATATTTTAAATTAAGAAATTATCTGACTGTAGGAATAAAGTCCTGTTATTTTTCTCTTTCTATTCAAAGGACTGGCCAGATCATTTTATGCTGAATTTGACTCATCCCTCTTTGCATCATTATCTGTATTGTTGAAAGGCAAAAATGGAAAGTGAGATATCTAGGTGAAATTAGACATCTTGACCTGATTTTTACCTCCGTGGCTTAAACTGGACAGGCTGCACTTTCAAGAACTTTTAAAGAACAGCCTTTCATAGTGCAATTCTACAACTAGATAATTTTTGAAGCATTTTACTCAGTAGTAATCATCATATGGCTTTAAGAAAATGATTCACTTACAATTCTGTGTCAAAGAACCTGAGTGTTTGCAATTAGGTGGGGGCAATAACTTTAAAATACTGTATAACTTTCTGAAGAAGGAGCTATAACAAAAGAAATCTTTTTTTTTTTTTTCCATCTTTGCCCTATTGAGTACTGCCCTACTTGATGCCTGTCTCAGTAAACTCCATTCAGTCACTTTGGTTCACTTCAGCACTTTTTCTTTGAACTTGAAATATATCATTGGGGATTGCTTGTTCAAGGTCACCAGTGTGAACAAAGCTGTAGAAACAACTGAAAACCACAAATAAAATTGGCAGCCAAAGCCCAGTTTGCTTTTCACACACAAAGAACCATCTTCTGAAATAGGCATCCACTCACTGGGTTGCTAAGGGATATTTTAGAGGAGAACCGTACCTCCCCAAGAGTCCCAAGAAAAGAACTAAGTTAAGACAGGGTGTCCACTTCCTTACCAATCTGTAGAATTAGAAAAGATGCTCACGTGTTAGGTCAAATTCTTGTTTATATTATCCCCAGTGAGTCTGTAGACAAGGGACTTTCAGCCTCCAGAAGCTGTGTTCTTTATCCAAAGATGAAATTCAGCTCTGTCAGGTAAAAAGTGTTATTACCTATCCATGAAGTTTCCTTTCATAGCCTTATCTTCACTGGAAAGAGACAAATCTGAATGACTGTCTTAGTTGTAACCATTTCTGGTATCTCTTCTGAGGACAGTTCAGGGTTAAAATTATAGGTCAAATTCTTTTAAATTTATTCCAATAGTAACTTTATTTTGTCTCTCAATAATTAGAGGATTTAGAACACATCATTGTACATTCTCTGGATCTTTCAATGAATGCAGATTGAATAAGGAATAGTGTGTTATGATAAAAGGCCCACCATAATTATAAATTCTTGAGTACTTAGTACATTCTTTTTGATCAATATTCCCATAAATATACAGTAAATGATAATAAATACATCCTATCTCCACATTAAGTCTCCTTTGTAGACCCATGAAATAATAAGTGTGGGTGGGTTTTTGCATATGTTTCATGAATACCTGATCTTAATCCTCCAATGTATGGCTATTCTCTGTCAAAGAAAAAGAGACTCCCCAGACCTACATTAAATTAACTTCTATGATAGAGACTCACAGAGGATAAAAAGTAAAAGACTTAGAGATAAGCAGAGGTCACCTAATGTGGCACTAATGTAAGCCTTCATTTAAAAATGAGTAAACCTCAATGCATCACAGAGAGCCTTCAATTACAATATTTTTGTGAAGGTGTATGTTCATTTATAAAAAAGAAAAAAATTGTGTTTTCCAAAGGTATGTTGTTTAGGGCAGATCAATGGGGCCTCATGTTCTTTTACTACACTTCTGAAAATACATTTTAATAATTTATATTTTTGCCTTACAGTCAATACCACTAGAACCCAACTGTCATGACAGCCATGTTTTCCTTTCATTCATCTGTGCCCATATTTCAACAAAAGATAGAAAAATTCAAATAGATATTTTAGAAAAGTGTTTGTTGGGACAAAGAGCATTTTAATAACATAGATATCAACTGTTTGGCTCATTTTTGGCAAATGATGTTAGTTATAAAAATAAATATTTGATTTAAAAATGACAGTTATTAATAGTATGAGTTTATGTCCCAAGAGCACTTATTAAGAAGATGAAAAAATAAAACAAAAGGATAAAGAATTATCTTAGTACT
This sequence comes from Lepilemur ruficaudatus, assembly GCA_963574885.1. Classification (NCBI taxonomy): domain Eukaryota; kingdom Metazoa; phylum Chordata; class Mammalia; order Primates; family Lepilemuridae; genus Lepilemur; species Lepilemur ruficaudatus. The sequence continues at coordinate 22,873 of CAUYRT010101043.1, read as the reverse complement.
ATGTTGGTATAATAAAATGTTTTCTATTCATGTGTATAACTTTTATTATATTAAAATTCTCATATGAATTAGAGTTATTTCTGGCTTTCTTTTCAGATTCATTAATATAATTAATATATTTTCTTCATCAGTAAGTTTTTTTTAAAATTTCTATGGTTATACAATATTTTCTAACATCTGGTAGGAGATTTTTTCCTGAGAAATTCTCTCTATTAGAAATTGTCTGTTTTTTAAGTATTTATTTCCTCGGATTTTATAATTGAATTTACAGAGAAATGCCAGTATAGTTTTATAAATGCCTTGTACAAATATTAATATTATATTAATTGCAATTATATAATATAATGATAATTTCAGCGATGTCACTCATTCAAAATCAGCATAGTTTTCTTTTTTGTACTCATTCAACTGACATCTCTGAGTAGAGTTTTAAATTTCTTCTTTATCTGAAACTGGCCTTTATCTTGCTGATTTTATTTTGAGATAATTTGCTCTTAGAGGTGTTATTTTGAACAGGTTCTTCTCTTCACAATCTAGGTGATTTATATTTTTATTAAGCAATGTGTTGACTTTTGTATTTTGCTTTTCTGATTCACCTACTACCAGAAATATTTTATTTTTTCTAAGATTTTAAAGTATGTGTCCTATAGTCTTCTTTCTTTTGGCTATGAGCCAATAAGTAGGCATCTTTTGGTATTTCCTGATTTTAATGAAATTAGTTTAACATTAAGCACCATGTTGGATTTTCAAAATTTATAGGGTTACTTCAAAACATAGCACTATGCTTAATGATAAATTTATATCACTATACATAGCTTCATATAAGTCTATGACTATCTTACAAATAGCTTATATCCGGGGATAGATGTGGAACATTTTTGGTTGTCTATTTGGCACATATGGAATTATTATTGTCTTTTAAATGTTTACAAGGCTATTCTTATAAAATATAACAAATTACCTAGAAAATACAAACATTTATTTGTGCCTGAAAAATATTTCCCTCGCAATGGTACCTTTTATATAAAGTGTAAGCATGTTATTCCAAAGCTATATTTTTGGTAGATTTGTAGATACATGAATGTTAATAAAATGCTTATACTATGAAAAATTCAAAAAATAAGTAATTCTTTGTAATCATATTTTCTTTAAACTTTGAGGTGTTTTATTACAAGTATCATGAAAAATATCTTTGATTTAAAATTTTTCCAAAGTGCTTCTCACTATTAACTGCTTTTTAAAAGAGAATCCATCTTATGTAACTTAACCTTTTCCTAATGATTTGATAACATCAAGATCATCATCAGTGTTTAACCATGATGCTCCTTAGGTATAATATATTTTTGTTTGTGTGTTGGTGTTGTTTGATAGCCATAAGTGATTGTTCTATGCATTTTTTTTCCTGATTACTTCCTGATTACTTTCTGAAAGTGGCAATAGCTTTCAGTTGCCCCAGATCATCTTTATTTATGGGTTTGCCAAAAGGCTTATTAGTCAGGTAACTGAGTTTATCAATACTACATTAAAATTGTAGTAAAAAGTTGCTGTGGGAAGAGCTAAGAGACTGGTGAGTTGAATAAAAGAGCTTTATGTCCTTTCTAGGAGTTTTTTGTAACAACTATTTTGTCAGTTCAGAAAACTTTTATCACTTAATTCTGTGCTGTATTCAAGATAAATGAAGTTGCCAAATATTTCAATTATAGATATTGGAACATATCCTGCTGCTGTAATGCCAAAATAGAATGTATAAGCATGTAGGAATGTATAATTCCTATCATTCTTATCCCCAAAATAATCATATTTGCCTGTATGAATGAACATCTCTAATGAGACCCAGAACTTCACTTTGATGACATCTTGACCACTTTTTCTCAGTTTTATGTCTTGAGAAAGGAGTCTACTATTTCTTTTGTCATGAGGGAAACAGTTTTGTGTTTGTGTTATATCTGTAATCTTCTAGTTAGATTATTGAACTTGGAAAACAAATATTTTATAAATTGTAAAAACAAATAAAAAAAGACCATACGGTATTGCTGCTGTAACAAATCACCACAAACTTAGTGGCTTAAAACAACCACCATCTATTACCTCAGAGTTCTGCAGGTTAGATGTCAGGGATGACATGTCTGGATTTCTCTACTCAAGATCTCAAAAGGCTGAAATCAAGGCGTCGCATGGGCTGTACTCTGATCTGGAGCTTGGTGTCTTCTTCCGAGCTCATATGACAGTTGACAAAATAAATTCCCTGAGGGTATAGAACTAAGGTACTGTTTCCCTCCTGATTGTCATGCATGCATCACTGTCAGCTTCTAAAGGCCCTCTGCATTCCTTCTCCTGTGGCCCCTCCATCTTCAAAGCCACAACAATGAGGTGAGCCTTGCTCATACTCCAAATCGCTCTTATTTCCCCTTGTACAGCTAACCGGGGAACGTTCTCCTTTCCCTTCTACCCCTAGCCAGAGAAATCTCTGCGCTTTCAAGGGTCATGTCATCAGGGCAACACAGGTAATACCCCTATCGTAAGGTCAACCGTGCCATATAGCATAGCAATGAATGACCTGATATTTCAGCATATTCATAGTTCTGGAAAGCAGGTCGTTCAATCTCTGGAAGGGGGATTTTTAAAAATTCTACCTACTACATGTATTAATTGTAAAGAGTAGTGTTTCTCAGAGTGGACTCTAGAGCCGGGTTAATATTGTGCATCCGTCAGTTGTTATCTGAGAGATGATGAGCATATAATGAAAGTTTTCTCTAATGTGGTTTCTTTTCTGTAAAACTGACATAATAATACCTTTCTCATCAGGATTTTATGAAATGAAATGTACTAATACATGTAAAGCTCTTAGAGCAAAGAAATACTCACTAAATATATCTATTAAATATATTATTTGTAAACTCCCTACACAGAACGTCTTTATTCAATATTTGTTTCACAAGTATATTTTAATAAAAGATATGCATAAAATGTCAGGTAGTCCTGAATAATATATATGTCATTATTTCCCTTGTTAGTATGACTATTTTTTAAGGCTAGTCAAGTGAAACAGTGGAGAAGAAACAAAGAAATCTGTAACTGGTTATGATCAATCAGTTGTAAACATCATTACACTTGAACCAGCCTTATGAATATGAATACTTTCTATGGAAAATGAACAGTGATCATATCAGGAATTATTTTCAATAATGCAACATAGAAATTTCATATTACTATAAATGCTAAACACCTAGCCCTTACCTGGCACACAGTCTATAATAAATAAATTATAAAGTATATATTAATGCACATAAATATATCATATATTATCTTATATAGTCTCAAAAATATCTCATTTTATTTCACGTATTTTATATCTCATAGATGAGATTCACTTTTGAATTACAGAACTACATTAAGTTGAGAAGCTTTACAAATTGCTTTTTTTCAGAATTTTACAGGGGTACACACGTTTTGGTTACATAATTTACTTTTGTACAGTTTGAGTCAAAGTTATAAGTGTGCCCTTCACCCAGCTAGTGTACACTGTACCCATTAGGTGTGAATTTACCCATCCCCTCCTCAGCCTCCCACCTGCTTGATTTTTCTTAAGTTTTACTTCCATATGTGCACGTAAGTGTTGATTGATTGCTTTTGGTTTTATTAAATTACATTAAACACTTTATGAAATAATATTGTTACTGTACAAAGTGATAGCTCACAGAAAGACAGCAAAATTTTTATAAGAGTTAATGCAACCTTCACACTTTGTTATCAGGAGTGGTCTAGAGCATAAGATGTCCAACACCATGGATCTATCCACTCCCAATAGTAGTTCCCTATGGCCAGACATGACCATGTGTTTGTTTTAATGGGCCTAAACATTATTTTAAATTAGGTGAACACGTTTATTGTTTGGAGAGTCCACATTTAAAAAAATGTAGTTTTCTGCCTCTTCTTAATAAGTCAGAAAACATGGCAATATTAAGCCAGAATTCCCAGTGGCAATAACAGGGTAAAAACTATTACCTTTAGATAGAGCGGGCACTCCTAAGTTTATGAAAGTTGTCAAGAGTCTATTGTGCCTGCAGTCTCACATTTTAAAGTCATGCTTTCACCTTGCAGGCATAGTTTCATTAACAGAGTAACCCCAATGTCACAAAACAGTGATGGTTTCATTAACAGAGTAACCCCAATGTAACTATGCCTTAAAATAAACTCTACTTTTGGATGTCTTCCAAATTTATCAACTATCACCATAGCAGTACACACTAACTCATACTCTGTTTTTAATTTATATAATGACCCGTACTGTTTTTACTTTACGGAAAAATAAAGACTAAAATTACTCAGGATAGCTTTCTTCTTCCTCTGACTCAGGGAACAACCAAAGGAATACATACAATCTTATAAACAAAGGAAAACAACAAAACTCACAAGTTGATAAACTAATAATAATGATAGAATTAGGAGGATTATACAGATAACTAGGAAAGTACATTGGTGAAGAAATTTCTTAAAGAATATTATTATTAATAACTTTCATTAGGAAAAGGAAACCATATGCTTAAATTTGTGACTGTTAAAAAACAAATAAAATATTTACAATACATGCTGACCAAAAAAGAAAATCAATTACATTGGCTAAAATAAAGATCATTTTATTTTGTATTAGTAAAGAGATCCTTTGTATTTTGTATTGAAAAAAATCCTTTTTCATTTTGTATTAGTAAACTTTTTATAAGTAAGCAAGATTGAAGACTGGAGTAAAAATAAGCCTTGGTTTCTGGGGCAGGCTGAATAATGGCCTCCCAAATTTCTATCATAAAGCCCAGAACCTTTTACTATATTAGGTTTCATAGCAAGGGAAAGATAGTCTGCAAAGGAATTAAGATTGCTAGTCAAATGAAGATATAAGCACACTATTCTACATTATGTCAGATTAAATTTGGGTGAGCCCAATATAATCACAAGGGTCAACATCAGAGAAATGCAATGTTATTGGCTTTGAAGAACAGTAATGAGGAATGTGGGTGACCTCTAGAAAATGGAAACAACAAGAAAACTGATTTTCTCCTAGAGTCTCCTGAAAGGAACACAGCCCTGCCAAACCCCTTGATCTTGGTGCAGTAAGACTGATTTCATACTTCTGACCTCTTCAACCGTTAAGATAATAAATTTGTATCTTTTAAACCACTAGGCTTGAGATAATCTTTTTTTTACAGCAGCCACAGGAAATTAATACAGCTTGTCATTTGAAAAATGAAGGTAGGGATGAGCTCCTATTTCTGCTATAGCTACTTTAGAATAAGTGAAGAGGTCACTTTTGAAGACTGAAGTTAGAAGAAAAACTGTGAAGGTCAAAAATCCTATAGTGCTGAAATTTAAGTCATATATAGCTTGTTTGGATGAGGCTTTGTATTCTAACTTAAGCCCTACTTTTTCCTTTTGAACCACAATTTCTCTGGTTATACAGAACTCATTAACTTTACCCATTTCCAACTATTTCCTCTAAAAATGATGACTAGACCTCAAATTCTCTGCAAAGGTTTTGAGCAAGGTTTTGGAGATTAAGGAAAGTATACTTGTTCATATACTTATTTCTTATCAACCCATGCCTACAAAATGTGAGTCTAATGGGATTGGGTTAATTAGGATCAGGTTATACTCTTTCTTCTGCTATTATTTGTCAAGAGTTAGTCACAATAGACAGGTAACTGTATATAATTCTCAGTTTTTAGTTAGACATTCAAGTAATAGCAAAACTATTGAGCTTTGAAAATCCAGACAATCTTGAAATTATTCAATGATACAGTTCGTGGTATAATTTTGATTTGTACTTCGTTGAATAAAACATTCAATACCAAATATAATGAATATATCAAAACATAAAAATAAGGACATTCTTTAAAATATTGTACATGTTAATAGTCAGATAACTTTTGTGAACATCGCATTTATTTTTATTCTAAAAATAATAATTTCATAATACTTCAAATTTAGTTATGTATGGGAATAAGCTTATATTTTTTAACAACGTCAAAAAGCAGATTTAATACATTTAATTCGGTGTCTATACTATTATTTGTTACCTTTAAATAAAAATTGAGCTTAAATTCGTACATTTTTACTTAAATTAGCAAAATCTCTGCTACCAGGGTGTTCATATTTGTTTAGCTCATTGCTAGTTAGGTTCTGAAGAGCAAATGAGTGCCAAGAGGAATGTACTCTTTAGGTTTGCAAACTTTTACTACATTACCAGTAAAATAGATTGCCAGTGACTAAATGAAAATGCACAAGAATGTTGATTCCCTTTGTAGAGATGTTTTATCATTGTAATGAAACATTGGTGAAGGTGAGTCTGAACATTAAGATCAAACACTGCAGTGAGATCAGTGTTCGTTAGCTTCTATTACATCACATAAACATTTGTGAACTTATTCTAGGCTGACATTTCAATGTGAATTGGTAACTAAACCTGTTAAAGCAAATCTTCCCAGCAATTGAGCTACTTTCTTTTAATTTCTGTTGTATTAGTCAGAGTTATTGTATTTCTCAAACTTATATATAAAATGTTTTTAAAGGAAAGATAGCTATTTTATTTAAAGATTATAACATGATTGGTAAGAATAGATCATTTTATGTCTCAAATTCTATTAAACTATTCCCTAGATCATTTTTTTAAAAAGCTGGTTTAAAAAGCCTAGTAAATATTTGCTTATATATTTCACAATTGACTTTTAAAACCTTCAGTTATTTAAGGCATAAAGTTAAAGAGAAATATGGTAATATTTCATTCAATTAACTTCTCTTCAATTTTGGAAACTGTACAGATAACTTTCACAGCTTAATTATTTGAAAGGTCTTCATAAAAATTTTTAATGCTGGGATTATGCTACATTTTTATTGACTAAGAGTGATAGAGGAAAGTTGCAAAATCTACTGACAGAAATGTGTGATGCCCAACAATGTGTTTATTGAATCAATAGCCTAAAATGAGACCATTATGCAATTCAAACAAGCTGAAAATTTGTGTTTATTTTGATCCTTAGTGTCTGGCAAGAGGAGAAAATAAAGCAGTTGAATTACAGACCCTTTTTTTTTTTGCCACTTTTTCTTTAAGAAAAATGAATGTGACAAGAATGTTTTCACATCCTAATTTATACACTGCCTTGGGCAGATTGTATGTTGAATTAGTAGTAATTGGTGACTATTTGATTTTATGTTTTATCAGGAGCTACAACCATAGAGAAATATGACCTCAGAACAAATTTGTGGATCCAGGCAGGGATGATGAATGGCAGGAGGTTGCAGTTTGGTGTGGCTGTTATTGATGACAAACTCTTTGTAATTGGAGGTCGAGATGGCTTAAAGACATTGAACACTGTTGAATGTTACAATCCCAAAACCAAGACTTGGACTGTTTTACCACCAATGTCAACACATAGACATGGTCTAGGTAAGACCTCTTACTTTATTGATATTATTTTTAGAAATATTTTAATGACAATGCAAATGTATGTTGAAATACAGTAGTAATGCTATAAATTATCATTAGCTTTAGGTAAACTGTGGACTTATTTGAAGAATATTTTTTTCTTTAAAGTTCTTGATATTTCCCTGTGTTGACCAACATGCAATTAAACTGTTGAGAGAGATGTTAAAGATCCCAAAATGAGTAGACCTCCTACTGTTCTCAAAGATTTTACAATTTGACAATCATATAAGTTGTAAAAATAAATATGAAAAAATGAAGTATCATGGAGAGGCCAAAGTAGTGTATCCCAGAGGAAGATATAGTTAATGTGGATTTAGTAAAACTTAGTTAATGTGACTCCCTTTCATGTTACTGGATAAGCAAGTCTATCTGTATCTTGGCACTTAATTGATTAATCCGTGGGGAAGAGGGCAATACAGTTTTAGAGAAAGAGGGACACATCAGCTGGAACCATTAATCAATATGACAGGATTCATGTGTTTCCTATTATAGAAAGAATTTTATGTGGAGTCAGAAAATCTGGGTGTACCTGTTGAATTTACCACTTTCTGTTTGGATGATTGGGGAGTAGCACTTAAACTCAGCCTCAGTTTCCTGATTTGCTACCAATTCCAGGTTATCAAGTAGATAAAAATCTAGTAATTATAATGATTATGTAAATACCTTCTAAATTGTTAAATCCTAGACAAGTATATTTTTTAAAGTGGGATGTAATAAAAACAGACAGTTCTTGAATCTGAACTTTGTATTATGGAGATTGTAAGGAGAACATGCAAAATACTTTTTTTGAATACCTAAAATATTCCAGGAATTTAAGTAAGTGCTTTCATGTATTTAGAATATGCATTTAAGGGAGATAGATACCAGGATTTAATTACAAATCCACAGATTTAGACTTTTGTGGGTAAGCAAAATTCTATATTTTTATTAATAATTTATGACCATTTCATGTTTAATTCTCCAGCACTGTATTTTCCATTCATGTCTACTCTATCATCAACCTAAACAAAAATACAAATAAAATAAAAAATATAGAGAGATAGAGGCAAAACACCTCTGAAACTTACGTTTTTGATCTTTATTAATCTGGTTGACCTCTCTTTTCTTTAGTTTGCCCATTAGTAAAATTAAGAAATAGTAACAAATATCTGATAACATTGTAAAAGTTCTAAAATTTTGCAATTTAAATAAAACCATTATGAATTCTGTAAATCATATTGGACCCAATTATAATATGGAAAACATAAATAGCAAATAGTTTTTTTCCTGGCAAATATTCATGAATATAAAAATTTCTTATATGTATATATTTTTTAAAATATATTAGAATATTTGGCTTGATGATTCATGTAAAAGTTCTATGTCTTGTTTTTATTAGCTAGCTAGCTAACTACCCGGATTCTTATTTGGGAGAAATATAGAGAATACGCACTCTGAAATAGAATTTTTAGAATTTAATGTATCATTTCCTCTTTTCGTTTTGGTCAGTTCAATTTCTAAGTTAAATTATGTAGGCTCTTTGCATGTCAAGATAACATACTTCAAAAACTTTCACCAAGAATGTACCTTACATAGAGTAACTTCAGGTGTTAATTTGTACAGGATTATCGACTGCCTCGAATAAATCACTCTGGCTACTTAATCCATTAGGCACCCAGTGCTGAGCAGGGGTGAGAAAGATAACTTCTTGGGTAATCTCTTTTAGTTTGTCTTATTTATTATTAAGAATTTATTGTAAAGGTACATGTAGAAACGAGGATTCATAGAAAATTATATGAGCCAAGACATGTGAAATATAATGCATTGTTTTCCATAGATTTTAACAATGCAATATCAACTTCAGTACTCCACTATTTTCTTTCTTTCTTCTTCTTCTTTTTTTATTGCAATGTATTATGGGGGTTCAAATATTCTTGGTTACACGGATCATTTTTATAATGCTGGAGTCATGGTTATAAATGTGCCTGTCACCCAAATAGTGTCACTGTACTATTTTCATGTCTAAGTTTCTCTCTTTTATTTGTTTGTTTTTGTTTTTGTGTTTCATTCCCATTACCAAGTGGATCACCTCTTCTCCTTTTCCCATGATATTGGCTTTCTCTGTGTTTTACTACTTAGTGATTATTGCTTCTTGCTATTTTTTTCAAAAAGGCTCTATTCTCTACTTCCCAAGATAAGACCTTATTGCAATAGTAAAACCATAGCATAGTACATAATTCTGGCACAATTCTCTTCTCAAACCACCTCATAGGTGGCTGGTAACGCCTTTAGAGAAAATTGCCTTTGATTTACATGCCAAAGTTCCAATTAGTTGAAGCCAGATTGATAGGGGTGCAAGACATCTTTGTTCTCTGGTGAGTCAGAGTGCTTCCTCTATGATCAGTCATATTCCTTTGTGATCAGTTGAATCACAGGAAGTTCAACATTATGTATCATAGACAAATACCGTAAATATCCTTGCCCTAAGATTCTTGATCTTCCAATGTAATGTAACAGTCTTTGATTTACCTTCTTCTGTCTTCCAGGGACTTCCATTGTATAGATGTTGCCAGTTATTACTTAATCCATCATATCTTTTAAGTTTTATTCTATATTTTTCTTTATGTTTTCCTGATAGATAACTGTAATATCCAACCTTCCAAATTGTTTTTAATCTGTGTGCATTATATTTATATCATGTATTGATGTATTAGTTTCAGTTAAGTTTGTTTTTTACATTCTCACTATTCCTACTTGATAATTCATTATAATTCGTTTTTTCTTCTTAATGGTATTAATATCCACCCTTATCTCTATGAGGGTACTTATTATTCATATTTTAAATTCTTATCTACGACTTTAGTTAATTATTTTTATTATAGGTATCATCTTCCTCTTCCTCCCCTTCCTCCAACTTTTTCTTTAGCTCTGTCTCCTTTTACTTCCCCTCTTTCTCCTGTTATTCATTCCTTTGTCTTTTTCTCCTCCTCTTCTTTCTCTACTCTTTCTCTTTTTCTTCAATGTCTTATTCCTCTCTTTCTCTATCTCTTCTAATTATGTTTAATGGTAGTTGTGGTCGCAGAAATACATATTTTTTAATGTGAGCACTCATCTAGGCAATATTAGATACTTTGGCCAATTATATGAAGGCCCTAAAACATACTATAGTGTTTGTATCTTTTTAAACTTTCAGGATTTGGTAGGGAAATTACACCTGGGCATGGGGCCCTAACCCTGGAAGCTGACTTTGTGTAACCTATCTGCTGTTGTCCCATTTGGCCCTAGGTACACAATCTATTTACATTCATTTGCACATAAACTCTTGACCTTTTCTTTCTTATCTGTGATACCATAGCCTTAGGGCTAGTAGCTGAAATGAGAAGGCAATATTCAGGACCCACAAGTCTGTTTGTGTCTGTTGTTAGCAATTCCTCATCCAAGCTGATGTTAGTAAACCAATTTTGGCAAGCTCTGCACCAGCGCTGATGTTTCATTGCTTAGCAATTGGGAAGACACAGTAATTCTTCCTAAGAGAATAATATGAGTTAGTAAAAAAAGCACATATCAAGTTTTCCTCCAAGATATTCCTTCAAGGCAGTACCCTAAATTTTTGTCTCACTCAGAAAGTCATAACTGACTTCTGTTTCTCTAGTCGTTTTTACCGTTTGGATGTTAGGTTCTTAAATATACACCATGACTCTGCCTCAGTGTAATAGATAGGAATGCATTTGATTGTAAAGCAACAGCTTGTGCTACTTTTCTTTTTGCTCAGAAACTAGAATGTCTCATTTTATTTGCCACATAGTTTAAAGTACATACTTGTGGCATGCAGTGGAATTACAAAATTGAATATATAATACCATATTATACAAACAAGTAACAAGGAGCTAAAGTAAAATTTGAAAAATGAAAAAAAACCTGAAAACTCAAAATATTTTTTGACTTACATAGCTTTTTCCCCTTTGATTCGTGTGCAAATTATAAATCCTTACATGATATTATGAGAAAGTCATATGAGTTCGGTAGTTATTAAAGATAATTATGTGGTTTAAAATGTTTCACAGCTATCAATAAATGATCCTTCAGTTGGATAAAATAGCATATAAAAATTATATGCACATTAAGTCGGTGACATCAAGGGAGTGATGTATCTGCCTAGAGAATTAGACTAATTAAGACTGCAGTTCTCTCAATATGCTGTGAGTTTTATTCTGTCATTTATGTTTTTAAAGCACATAATTCTGTATATTATGTCTTTTTTACATTTTATATTGCATAAAATTGAATAAGACATTACTATACTATTTCAATTAAATCTTTTGAGGAGAAATTAGGAAAGACTAATACAATGACTGTTCATTACAGATTTTCTATATGCCATTTAACGTTTTATATACTAAATATATGCTAGGGGTTGTTTTTGTTTTGTTTTGGTTTGCTTCCAATTGAGATATGATTCACATGCCACAAAAATAATTAAATTTTAAAGTGTAGATTTCAATGCTGTTGAGTACATTCAGAGTTGAGCAATCATTACCACTATCAAATTCGAGAACATATTTAACATCCTAAAAAGAAATTCTATGCCCAGTAGTAAACACAATCTACTGCTGCACCATCTTAAAAACAAATAATTTACTTTGTGTCTCTATGGATTTGCCTATTGTGGAGATTTAATACAAGAAGAATTACACAATTTGTGGCCTTTTGCATACGGCTTCTTTCATGTAGTATCCTGTTTTCAAAGTCCCTTCGAGGTGGCATATATCAGTATTTCATTTTTGTTATGGCTGAATAATATGCCATTGTTAAACTTTACCGTATTTTTTATACATCATCAATAGGAAGGATATTTGGGTCGTTTCCACTTTTTGGTTACTATGAATAAAAAACTACTGTAAGCATTCATGTATGCATTTTGTTTGAACATATGTTTTTAATTCTCTCTCTTTTTTTTATTTCAGCATGTTATGGGGGTACAAATGTTTAGGTTATATATATTGCCCTTGACCCCCGCCCTCAAGTCTTTGGGTTATATTTATAGATGTGGGACCATTGAATCATATGATAAACTCTCTATTTCACTTTTGGAGGAGCTGTATAACTGTTTTCCATAATGGCTGCACCATTTTCTATTCACACCAGCAATGTATGGGGTACCAGTTTCTCCACATCCTTGCCTACATTTGTTCATTTTATTAAAATAATCCTAGTTTATTTGAAGCAGTATCTCATTGTGGATTTATATGCATTTTCCTAATGATTATTTTTAGAATTTTTTTTCATGTGCTCATTTGTATACCTTCTTTAGAGAAAGCTCTATTAATATATTTCCCATTTTTTGGTAATTTTTATTTTTATTATTGAGTTATAAGTATTATTTTTATATGCTGGGTACAAGTCCTCTATCAAATATAATACTTGAAAATATTTTCTTTCATTCAATGGATTCTATTTTAATTTTCTTAATAGTGTCTTTTGAAGAACAAAAGTTATTAACTTGATGAAGTACAGTTTATCTATTTTTCTTTTTTTACTTCTGGTTTTGTCAACATATCTTAGAAATTATTGTCTAATGTATGATCATGAAGATTCACACCTATATTTTCTTTTAGAAGGTTTAAATTTTTAGGCTCTAAATTAAGGAATATGATCTACTTTGAATTAATTTTTGTATATGGTGTATAATAGCAGTTCTACTTCATTCTTTTGCAAGTTGTCCTAGCACTATTTGTTGAAAAGACCTTTCTTTTGATTATTTTCTTGACACCCTTGTCAAAAATAAATTAAGCATAAATGTAAGGGGTTATTTTTGTATTTTAATTCTATTTCATTAGTCTACATGTATATACATATGCCAGTAGCACAATGTCCTGACTACTGCACCTTCAAGGTAGGTTTTGAAATCAGGTACTATGAGCCCTATGACTTTATTCTTCTTTTTCGAGATTTTTGGGCTATTCTGAGTCCCTTGCATTTCCATATAATTTTATGATCAGTTTGTCAATTTCAGCAAAAATGTAGCTTGGATTTAGATATTGACTGTATTGCATCTGCAGATCAACTTGTGAGTATTGCCATTTTAAAAATATTAAGTCTTTCAGTCCTGTATGTGGGATGCTCTTCTGTTGATTTAGGTCTGTGTTCTTATATTTACTTTGATAAATATATTCCTAAATAATTAATTATTTTTGATGCTATTGTAAATGAGATTTTTTTTTCTTAATCTCATTTTCAAATTTTTCATTGCTAGTGTATAGAAATGCAATTTATATTTATATATTGAACTTGTACCTGAAACCTACCTGAACATTTTTATTAGATTAAGAGATTTTTTGTGTATTTCTTAAGATTTTCTCTATATAAGACATTGTTACCCACAAATAGAGGTGGGTTTACTACTTTCTTTCAAATTGCATGATTTTTATTTCTTTTTCTCGCCTATTGCTCTGGCTTGAACATCCAGCATCATATTGAACAGAGGTGACTTTTACCATCAAATATGATTTTTCTCCTTTTTTTTCATAGATGCTTTTATCAAGTTAAGGAAGGTGCCTTATATTCCTAGTTCATTGAATGTTTTTATCATTAAAAAGATATGGGATTTTTCCTACATCTATTGCAATGAGCTTGTGATTTTTGTCCTACCTTCCATTATAATAGGATAGTGTATTATATTAACTTTCAGATGTTGATCCACCATGTCTTTTTCAGATATATTCCACTTAGTCAGGCTGTACAACCCTTTTTATGTGCTGCTGTATTTTGTTCACTAGTATTTCATGGAATATTTCTCATGTTTATCACAAGAGATACTGGGCTGGAGTTTTCTTATGCTGTCTTTGCCTGGTTTGGGTATCAAGGTAACATTGGTTTCATAAAATGAGTTGGGAAATATCCACTCATCTTCTATTTTGTAGAATAACTTGTGGAGCATTGGTGACCACCACAAAGCTTGAAAGGGGGATGGGAATGGAACATGTTAAAACATAACAAACCTCACTGTTCCTAACTATAGGCAGCTGTTTTTCTTCAATAAATACTTCACATATTGTTAGTAGCAACAGCTTTATTTATTTTCCAGAGTTGTGATATTGACATTTTTTGCCAGTGTTCTCATTACTTTTATAAAGTAGTGAGTTTTTTGAGGTCCTTACGCTGTTACTCCTGCCAATGTCACTATAAGGAATTATTTTTATATGGGTACAATAAACATAAACTAAGTGATCCATAAGCAAAAGGAGTCTCATGAAAACACACTGGTTATCTTAAAAAATTGACTGACTGTCCTGGAAACTGGCTGAAACTAAAAGATACTTATTAATTATACAGAGACCAAAATTAAATCCCTCTGAGAGCCTGGTGAGGACAAAGATGCTTTTATGGAAGGACACCACATCTGTCAGCTGGCATCTCTGCTTTACCTACTCTACATCTGTGAGGTCCATCTGAGTTACGCTGCCCTCCAAACTAGCTGTTGCTGTAACCTTTGCCAATGAAAACAACAAATACGAAATAAAATCTTCCTTTCCTTTCTTCCTTTGCTTTGCTCACTCCAGATTTAAAGTCTCTATTGGGAATGCATCATTGGCAAGGGCTTAGTTTATAGGAACAAGCTTCAAGATGTCAAGATCTAGAAAAAGAAGGAACTCAATCACTCATAGTGAAAGACAAGGCCTGCTTTCCATGAACATTCATACTTGTCGATATTCCCAAAATAAGAATAATTAGATACAGGGGCATTGGAGGAAAAAAAAAATGGCTGTTTATTCATTTGTTTATTCTACCGCTCATTTGTTAACTGATTAAATACTCACAACTACTCTATAATATAAACATTGTTATTGTCATTTTAAAGATACAAAAAATGATGAACACAGTGGCCAATTAATTTTCCCAGTGTTACATTATTTTACAAAGAAGTCTAAGCTTTGACTCAAAAGTCATATTCTTTGTAATATAACATGCTGTTGCCAATAAATAAGTAAATAATAATAATGTAATAATATGTTTACATATAAATATATTTGTTATGTTGTCATTTTAATTTATCAATTAAGATTGATTCTATCAACTTCCTTTTATACAAAAGACAGACACACAAAAAAATCAATTAAAAAATCAATTCCATATTGAGTGTTTGAATAAAACTAATAGCATTGATGATCAATTTTAAGGATTTCTGTAGGATAAATTTTAGAAATTATTCAACCAAAGTCTTTTAGATTAGATTTAGATGTAGATATATAGATAGAGATAAAAAATGATAGGTAGGTAAATAGACTGAACAGATTGATAGATAGGTAATGTTCTGTGCAGTCCAGTCCACAGAACTGGATTCCCTGGAAATGAAAAGAGGAGAAAATACTGCTAGAACTATGACTGTCATTTTCATAATATCAGTTTTAATACCATTAGTATAATAGACTTTGTAAGTATTATTTGAGGAAAAATGTGTGTATTCTGATATTTAAAGATTACTTAGCTTATATGGTAGTCTCCCATCCAGTCTTTCTAATAATTTCATCTTATTTACATCTTCTATATACGTGGAGATCTGAGTAGTTATTTCTTAATATTACTCATATACCAACTATCAAGATTCAATATTTGAGGAATATTAAGAGAGATGTAAACATATATATATACACACAATATTTTATTAAAAAACAGACATAATTCATCTTCCATCAAAGAGCCAAAAGCAGAGAAAGAACACAAATTTAGTTAGTATCCCAAATAGATGCCATAAGATATTCACCTTTGAAACAAGAAGTTAAAAAAAGAAAAATATAAAAAATATATTTTCAAATTTAAAATGTTTGCTGTAATTAAGTATCAAATACAAGTTTTAGAAAAAACAAAACTGATGTCATGTCATTAAAATAAAAAGGACTATATATTAAAATTATGGGGAAATAGATGAGACACAAATCAATAATTTTGTTATCTCATACATGGTCATTTTAGAAGAAGAGTACTGAGAAAGTGGGGGATATAATAAGAAATAATTGGAGCAAATTTCTCTGAAGTACAGCGCATGTCCTCTAAAATGAGTAGCCAAGAAAGCAATCAGAAAAAATGACTGATGAAAGAGCAAGTTCAGTCTCTGTGTCAAATTTCAGAATATCAAGGTTAATAATATCTCTCATAGTGGGGAAAAAAAAGAAACCTAAGATAGTGAGAACAATAGCATGAATGAACAGCAATGAACGGACATCAATGAAATACCTGAGTCAACTACACAGGAAAGAGAATGAGACTGGAGTCAGGCTTTTGAGTATCAGTCTTAGATGCTAGAAAATAGTGAAAGCATACTCCAAACTTCTGATGGAAAAAGGTTTTCAACTCAAGCTATTTCTCAAGTATAAAGCGTAAAAAAAACACATCTTAAGACATTTTTTGTTCTGTCAATCTCAACAAAGATGTGAACCTCAAAATCCCTTCTCACAAACTTGAGATATAAAAAAAAATAAAAATAAAAAGGAGCTTCTCAAGAATTCTCAAGAAGAATGATAATCTAGTGTAAGGATTTAAAGATCTTTTCATTTCAGGAAAGGTAGGGGATAAACTTGTACGCTCACAGAAGTATTGACCACATGGAAAAAATAGTCATTAGATGGTTTCTGCCAAAAGCAAACATAGAACTCTCTCCCACCTGCAAAGATTTCGGTAATTTGAATATAACACTGACTTTTTCTTCTCCTTGTTGCTTAAAAGACGTGTAATTTCTCTTCTGTCCTGTTATATTAGACAATATGGGGATGTTCTACTTAGAGCAGGGGGTGGGATGGAGGTAGAGTGGGGGAATCTCTTTATTTGTATCCAGAAATGCTCACATGCCAGGGAAACAAAACAAACAAGGATGCATAAAGCGCATGAGAGAAGTATGAAGTTAAAATTAAAATATCATCTAGTGTTTTCAAAACAATATTAAGTATTTGAAGTAATAAAATGTCTTCAGTGTATATATGAAGAAAGAGAACTCAAAATGACATTTATTATCACTCTTTTCTCTGGCTTTTAGAAACCATGTGTATAACCACAAGTAATGAATGGACTAGAAAAAATCAGTATAATTCATTTCTTGTATTTATTTTTGATATAACCCATTAGACTAGAAAATCTCATTTTAGCCTGTCAGTGTTCATTGTTTGAAAAGAAAAAATTGCTTCAGTGTAGCCACCATTTCATTGTTTATATCAGTGTATGTTTGTCCTCTTCATGTCTCTTTTACTTAAAATCACATTTCTTACTAGCCCAAGACAAATTTTATTTCTTTAAAAGGGTTCTCGCTTTAAAGTTTTGCATATTTTCACAAGGAAACAAAATTTAGATTAGCCTACTCAGTATAAGATAACAGATTTTTTTTTTTTAAAGATATATTGGTAGATGGCTGACTAGTTGCATTCCAGGCACACTTAGTCAGCTTAGAAGAACAAATATAGTGAGTACACGATCACACTTTAAATACATTACTCAAGAGAGAACACAGGAGTTCAACAGAAAAGTGACAGGAAATGCTGAAATCCAGAAATGAGAAAGAAAATGGGTAGTTTGCAGCCTGGAACTAAGAGTGAATGCCCAATATGGAAGAGGGTGAGTGAGTGCCCACTTCCCCACCAAAGAATAATACAATTCACTCCACAGCAGAGCACTGTGATCCTCCCAAGCCCTGATTCTGACCTGAGAAGTGGCTGGAAGATTGTGGGAAGAAACTGCTCCAGGGAGGGAACAGGCCTTGGGCCGCACAACTTTTCTGGAACATGAATGGTAACAGTAAGATGCCATTCTTGATCCTGGCTTTTAGTAGACAATACAAGGTCATAGGAACCAGTAGTGCTAGTCCTAGATGTTAGGAAAACATAGGCTGCTGCTTGTGGAGCTGGGGTGTGGGTAGGCGGTAAGCTTTTGCAAACAGGACTCAGAAGTTAGCATGATGTGGGCTATAGCTGCTGGTGCTGAAAGTGGGCAACACCCCTGGGATCTGAGAAGGAGGAAAGTTGCCACAGAGGCTGGGGCTTGAGCTGGGCTGGGCCTCCTATAGCCCGAGGCTGATTTTTGGGCAAAGCACAAAGTTGTGGGTTTGACTGAACAACTGGATTAGTTGCAACATCCAAGATGGAGGAGTGAGCGTCACTGAGAATGAGGTGCGAGTGAGAAGTAAGTCCCCACCCCTAGCCTAGGATGCCCATGGCAGGACCTCAGTGCGTTGGTGGTCATCTCTAACCTAAGCTATTTTAGTAGTGGGCTGAGAATCTCTCCACCCCCTTGTCATGGCTGGTGCATGTATTTGCCATTGGGGGGCCTGAGCACTAGCTTGTCTTGTCAGCTCCACCCAGCTTTGCCCCACCTTGAGACAGATTGTGGGATCCAGGGTCCTGGGGGTTCCACATCACAACTCACCAGCTGGGACATCCAAACACTTTCCCCAGGGAGCAGAGGTAGGGCACAAACATACTACCACTACCATTTCAGCTGGATCTTGCCTGCAAATACCATCTATTTTCCTGGAGGCTGACCCACATAGCCTCTTGTAACCACCATCAATACAAGTGCATAGCACTTGGAAATGAAAAGAACATCTCACCACCACTGCTACTGCTATTATCCATGCCACACTGGTGGCCCAAGAGAACAAGAGCCCAATCCCCTGCTCAGTACACTGATACTAAAACCAATATTCAAGAAAGTTACCCAGAGGCCCCAAAATTGTCCTTCCTGAAACCACTACACAGGTGCCAGCATACACTGCCCCAGAACACAAGGATAGACATGTTTAGCCCATCACCACTATCACTAAAACCTGAAGAGGAGCCCAGCTGGCACTGCAGTCCCAGCACAATTTCACCACAGTTTCCACCAATAAATGCACTCTGACACATGGAGAAAACTACAGATACCACGAATGCCATTTATAGTCAACAAAATCATGCAGCCTTTACTACTGCATGCACAAAAATACAAAGCCAAAAGGCCCTAACAAACGAATAGCCTACTCACATCTTTAGGAAAAAGTACCCCTCACCCCAATGAAAGAAAATTCAAAAATAATAAGAAACACTTGTTATACCAGATGTACAAAAATCAATGTAAAGACACAGGGAACTTGAAAAAGCAAGGCAATATGATGCCCTCGAAGGAACACAACAATACTCTCCAAACGGTCATCCCAATAGGTACAGAAAAAGCATTAGATAAAATTCAGCATCCCTTCATGATGAAAACCCTCAACAAAATAGGCATAGATGTAAAATACTTCAAAATAAGAAAGGCTATAAATGACAAACCCACAAATAACATCATATTTAATGGGGAAAAATTGAAAGCATTTGCTCTAACAACCAGAATGAGACAAAGATGCCCACTTTCACCATTCCTATTCAACATAGTACTGGAAATCCTAGCAACAGCAATAAGGCAAGAAAAAGAAACAAAAGGCATCCAAATTGGAAAATAGAAAGTCTGATTATCCCTCTTTGCTGATGACACAATCTCTTATCTGGAAATGCCTAAAGACTTTACCAAAAAACTCTTACATTTGATAAATGAGTTTAGTAAAGTTGCAGGATACAAAATCAACATACATACAAAAATCAGTAGTTTTTTTTTATATGCCAATAGCAATCTAACTGAGAATGAAATGAAGAAGGAAATTCCATTTACAATAGATACAAAAAGAATAAAATTTCTAGGAATAAATTTAACTGAGGAACTGAAAGACCTCCACAGAGAAAATTACAAAACTGTGGTGAAAGAAATGGTAGATGATATAAACAAATAAAACGAATCTCATAATTATGGATCAGAAGCATTAATATCATTAAAATGACCTTATTGCCCAAAGCAATCTACAGATTCAAAGCAATCTCTATCAAACTGCCAATATCATTTTTTGCAGAATTAGAAAAAAAAATCCAAAAATATATATAAAAAAATAGGAGCCCAAATAGCCAAAGCAATCCTAACCAAAAAAACAAAAAAACAAAAAAACAAAAAAACAAAGATGGAAGCATCACATTACCGGATTTCAAATTATATTACAATGTTACAGTAACCAAAACATCATGGTATGATATAAACATAGACATATAAATTAATAGAACAGAATAGAGAACCCAGAACTAAGGCCACACATTTATAGCCAACTGATCTTTGACAAAGTTTAAAAGAACATATATTGGGGAAGGACACCCTCTTCAATAAGTGGTGCTGAGAAAATTAGATTGCCATATGCAGAAGAATGAAACTGGACTGCTATCTCTCACCATATACAAAAATGAACTGAAGTTGAATTAAAAATTTAAACTTAACACTTGAAAGTATAGACATATTAGAGAAAGATCTAGGGAAAACCCTCTGGACATTGATCTAGGCAAAGAATTTATGACTAAGTACTCAAAATACAGATAACAAAAACAAAAATAGACAAATTAGATCCAAACTAAAAAGCTTCTGCACAGCAAAAATAATAATAACAAAGCAGAAAACCTGCAGAATGGGAGAAAAATTGCAAACTATTCATCTAACAGAAGACTACTAATAACCAGAATGTACAAGGAATTCAACTCAACAACAACAAAAAGCAATAAATAATCCCACTAAAAAGTGGGCAAAGGACATTTTAGAAAAAAAGACATAAAAATGGCCAACAGTTATTAAAGGAATGCTCAACATTTCTAATCAGAGAAATGCAAATTAAAACCATAATGAAATACTATCTTACCCCCGTTAGAATGGCTATTATTAAAAAGACAAAGATGTTGGAGAGAATATGAAGAAAAGGGAACTCTTACACACTGTTGGTAGGAATGTAAATTAACAAAATCTCTATGGAAAACAGTATGGATTTTTCTCAAAGAGCTAAAAGTAGAACTACCATTTGATCCAGCAATCCCACTACTAGGCATCTACCCAAAGGAAAATAAATCAATATATGAAAGGGATACCTGCACTTCCGTGTTTATTGCAGCACTATTCACAATACCCAAGATATAGAATCAACCTAAGTGTCCATCAATGGATGAATGGATAAAGAGAATGTGGTATATATACAATGTAATACTACACAGCTATGGAAAAATGAAAGTTTGTCTTTTGCAGCAACATGAATGTAAAGAAGGTCATTATACTAAAAGAAACAAGCCAGACACATAAAGTCAAATATTGCATGTTCTCACTCACTAGTGGGTGCTAAGAAATATGTAGATGTAGAATGTGGAATGATAGAATATGGAGACTTGGAAAGGTGAGGAGGTGGAAGGGGGTGGATAATGACAAATTACTTAATGCTATTTGGCTGACCAGTACCCTGAATCCCTGACTGGACTACTAAAAGAATCTATGCATGTAACGAAATTGCATATGTCCCTTAAATTTATGCAAATCATAAAAATATATAGTGAAAACAAAAAGGGGGGTAGGTTAGAGATGCAAATAAAATGTTTAATTTTCTTGCTAATATACACTTATATATCCATACTCAAATCACATACAGAAATATACACAGTGATCTACAGTTTTCAGTATTCTGGAATATCCCACTGATAAAACAGGGAAAATTTTAAACAGAATATGGGACATGAAAACAAGTTTTTAGTGCAGACAGCTTTACCATCTTCACTTACAGATCAAATATTGACTAAAGAGAAAATCATCATAATGTCACATTTCTTACTTCTTACACACATGTGATATAGACATAAGTGTTTGCAATTTTAAAGAATATTTGGAACTTTTGCTTGTTTTCTCTCATTTTATCAGTTCCGCTTGGAAATATCATAGACATGCCATTAGTAATCCCAGGAAAAGAGTAAGAAAAAGAGACTTTGGGGGGGGTAGGGGAAGAGACAGACAAGGAAGGAGGAGGAAAGAATAAAGAAAAAGAAACACAGATAAACTACAAGACCCTTCTCAAGAGAATGTAATCTATATACTCTCATTTATAAACTCTAAATGTCAGAAAAACCCTTATTATATGTTTGGTCTTCTCTGGACAAAATGCCCTGTTGCATGTTAAATTGTTAGATTCAACCTTCCCTGGTGTCTTTTCATTTAGTTATGTTTTTAATCAAATTAACACTTTGAAGACTTTTTAGTGCTAAGAATCCCATCAGGTTACTGGAAGAAAATATGAATAAAAAAGAACACCTGGTTTCAACGTTATATACACGAGATATATACACTTGTTGTATACACTAGTTGCAAATACTCTTTTACAAATGAAATTATTATCCAATCACAGGAATTTTGTACCGTATTTGTTATTGCAATAGTCCGTCTTTTACTCAGTCTATTAGTCTGAGTAAAATTTCATACCACAAAGTATGTTATTAATCCTCAACATGATTTCTCTGCACTCCATGGATAGCCCTTCTCTTAACTAGTCAAGAACTATGTCTTATCTAGCCACATGATATT
>CAUYRT010101040.1:0-32761 GCA_963574885.1 Lepilemur ruficaudatus | reverse complement strand
TATGAATATACCCATTCCCTCTGCCCCCCTCCCATCTGCCAGAAACCCCATGAATATTATTTCCATATGTGCACATTAGTGTTGATCAATTAGTACCAATTTGATGATGAGTATATGTGGTATTTGTTTTTCCATTCTTGTGATACCTCACTTAGGAGAATGGGCTTTAACTCCATCCAGGATAATGCAAAGGTGCTAAATCACCATTGATTTTGTGGCTGACTAGTACTTCATAGTATACATATACCACATTTTATTAATCTACTCATGTATTGATAGACACTTCAGTTGTTTCCACATCTTTGCAATTGTGAATTGTGCTGCTATAAATATTCAAACGTAGATGTCTTTCTTATGGAATGTCTTTTTTCCCTTCGGATAGATGCCCAGTAGTGAGATTGCTGGATCAAATGGTAGTTCTACTTTTAGTTCTTTGAGGTATCTCCATATTACTTTCTGTAGAGGTTGTACTAGTTTGCAGTCCCACCAGCAGTATATGAGTGTTCCTATCTCTCTGCATCCATGTCAATATTTGTTGTTTTGGGACTTTTTGATAAAAGGCATTCTCACTGGGGTTAGGTGATATCTCATTGTGGTTTTGATTTGCATTTCCCTGATGATTAGAAATGTTGAGAATTTTTTCATATGTTTGTTGGCCATTAGTCTATCTTCTTTTGAAAAGTTTCTGTTCATGTCCTTTGCCCACTTTTTAATGGGGTTGTTTGATTTTTTTCTTGCTAACTTTCCTGAGTTCTATATAGATTCTAGTTAGCAGCCCTTTATCAGATGTATAGAATATAAATATTTTCTTCCATTCTATAGGTTGTCTATTCACTGTAGTGATAGTTTCTTTGGCTGTGCAGAAGCTTTTTAATTTGATCAGGTCCCATGTATTTATTTTTGTTGATTCTGTGATTGCTTTTAGGGTCTTCTTCATAAATTCTTTGCCTAGGCTGATGTCTGTAAGAGTTGAAAATGCTGGAAAAACCTCTTCTTTTTCTTTGAATTTATCTGTCCTGTTTTCCATTCTCCTTATATTTGAATGAAGAAAGTCTGAGGAAATGATTTGAGCTTTATGTTAATTTGCACTCCTGGCTTTATATGATTACACTCTCAGAAAACACATTTTTATTTTACAGGAGTCATCAGCACTAAAACTCTGTGTTTTCAAACTACACAATGCAAACATCTATTGAACAGTATATTCAGTAAATCAAAAGCCAAACATGATGCATGTGTCTGAGCATGCATTTTACTTCATTCTAAGTAAATTAAAGCACTGTTTTTGTATTATTTAATAGGGTATATAATTTATATTAGAGGCTCTTATGCCAAGTCTCCAACTTCAAATACCTTTTATCATTGTCACAGGTTATTTCAGGTTCACATAGTCTAAATTCTCTCTTTACAGAATCCCACAGAAAACATATTTAAGTCTTTTTCTGTTATGGATATTTTGGTGTGAAAGTTTGAGAATAACTACCTACAAAAATTGGAATTTAGCTTTTTTGGAAGATCATTCATGGGGACAAATGGTCCATTTGGATTGTTATCAAGCTTAGGCGTGGAATGGAGAAAGCAGAGGTTATTTAGGAATTTCATGTTTACACTAAAATTTTAGTAGCAAGTTATTCAATGATAATAGAAGAAACAGTTGAGAAGCATAGAAATTAGAGTAAAAGACAGCTACATAAAAATTAAATACTGCTAAGAAGATATTTTTTATACTCTAGCCAGATTCTATCACACTTTGGCAACCACAGGTGTTTTGAGAAGTTTTATGGACCAACAGCCAGAAAGGGAATCAGAAGTGAGAGTTAGATGGATAATACAAATTATCTAGAACCATACTCTTATTTTGCAAACAGGTGAGAAGGTAAAGTATTTTTCTTGGATCTTATAGCTACCCACTGGAAGAACTAGGCACCTCGCTAAGGGAATTAGTCAAAAAATCCTTTCAAGTTTGATTCAAAAACCCCAATGTGAATCAGCTTGAGGTACAAAGAGGAATTTATTGGGTCATGTAAGTAAACCATGAAATGAGAAGAGATTAAGCTGCATTTAGGGTTGGCTGGAAACAGATAATGTGAATATAGTTAGGGCTGTCTCTTCTTTCTACTTCATACATCAGCTTCATGTTCTTTTTTAATATGTGGATTTTTTCTGAACACTGAAACTATGGCGGTTTGTTCTTTTATCCTAACAGCCTCTTATCTTCAAAGAAAATGTCCTATTTCTTCCTGTTCTGGAAATTAACGCCTTAGGGAAGAAGTCTTATTGGCCTGGCTTAAGTCATATGGACCTTGCACCAAGAAGAGTTGAATTAGATTAATTTCCCACTTTGTGTGAGGTTTTTGCTCTTGTAGCCAAGAAAGAGATAGTTTTAAAGGAAGAAGAAGATGAGCAGGTTCCCTTCCCTGGATTTTGGGGCTCTAGTAACAAGGGAAGGAGACATACTGGGTTTCTGAAGTGCACATGCATCCACTCTAACAGAAGTGTTTTATACTCAACAGGCTCCAATTTGGAAAACCTGGATTATCTGCTATAGAAATCAGTTTTAAAAGGGCTGTCTAGTCAGCTGGGATCAGAAGAATCAACTTCTCCTTCAATTTTCATTCTTTTTTTAAAAATTTTTCATTGTATGATCCCCACTATTCATATATTGTATGAAACAGTATGTACAGATGAGTCAAATGATAATTGAAGATTACATTAAATTACTGTTCAGAAATGTCTTACTTTGGATTCCTCCCCAAATGCTATTGTTGTCTATGACATATTGGGTGTTGACTTTCTTCAAAAATACCTTCCTGTTTTGAAACACAAATTCAGATAATGTTTAAATGGTGTGAACTTGTCTCTACTATTCATACACAGACTTTATCTTGTGACAGAGTGCCTTATAATCCTTTAGTTTTTAAAGCAACCATCTGTGTTGCTTCCCATAGGAATGTGCCTACTGTCTATAAGAACTGTATCAGTACTCTTAATTGAATGTCAAATTAATAAGGATAAGTTAAATATTATTGTTTTCTCAGCTACCATAATCAGGATGCTAACAGTTAGAACATCTTTCCAGTTTTTAAAAAGAAATAAAAATTACTCCAACATAGCTGCTATTTTTTGACTTTTGATAAAATTTGGAAATTTGATTTCAATGTGAGGAAGAAAACAGTCTGACCTCTATCTCCAAAAGGGGATGAACATAACAAATATATACATGTGTGCATATATATATATATATATAAACAACAAAAGCCTTTCTTATAAAGTCTAGCTTTAGACTCAATTAGTGTATCTTAGTGAACCACACATGATTTTAATTATGGGTTCTATTTAGGGAGAGAAAAAGCAGCAAATAATAGAAAAAGTGCTTTGTCGATGTAATCAGGGCACTAGGCTCTACTCTATCTGTGATCTTGACAGTAATACTGTCCCCAGTACCAAGACCCTTCCTCCTAATTCATAGCCTTAGCTCTTTTGTATTGCGGGGTAAAATAAAGGAAAAAGAAAGAACTTTTCCCTCACAAAAACTAATATGGGGAATTTAGTAAAATAATATGTTTCCTATGTCATGGGAAAATATCACTCTCCCACCTACTACATCTCAGAGAGAGAAACATTCACCAACATATTACAAACCAAAGCATTAGAATAGCTTCTTCAGTCCCTTCTCAATTCAGCACTGCTTGTAACCACAGCAACCTACATGTATAAAGGAGCAAGACATGATGTCCCTGATTTTGTCTTGTTTAAAGGTCCTGTCTAATACTTAATATTCCATGATTGATACCTCAAGCAGAAAATTAGGCATGTTGTCTTATTATTTTCAAATTCTTTAATTATTCTTTCTGCATCTGAAACTACAAGGAGAGCTATGAAGACAACAGATTACCGGCTGTACCTTAGTTTAAATTTCTCTATTTTAAAGATTGTGTCTGTGCTCTTATAACTAAGATCCCATTTGAACGACTCAAGCCCTTATTCCACAGAATTTCATAAAACTGTACTTTGATCTTCTCAGATAGACATAGAAAAAAAGAACAAGAATGAAACAGACCATATGGTATAGGAAAAAGAGCATAAACTTTGGATCAAGACTGACCTGTTTCAAATCCCAATCCTCCGCACTTTACCAAAAAGAATTCGGACAAGTCACTTTTATTTCTGAGTCTGTTTTCTCATTTTCAAAGCAGGGATATTGATAGGCACTTCTCAAGGCCATTGAGATGATTTAATGAGATTGCATATGTAAGTTCCCTAGCACAGAGTGAGCTGAACTACCATAAATTGTAGCAAATGATCCAAACTACAATCTTCCCTTCCTTTCCACAATCGTAAGGCAGAGTAGAAACAAGAACTGCAGTACAATTTGAGGTGACCAAGAAATATGAAGCAAAACTTCAGAGAAATAATGTCTCCTCAGATAAATGCAGAATTTCTGTTGTATGTTGGCATTGGTTCCAATGTGACAAAGCCCATCTGTTGTTCCCATTAGCACCTGGGTGTCTCCCTTGGTCTGTAAATCTCATGTGTCATTCAGCCAGCTACTCCCTGCAGTTTCTCTCTTAGCAACATCTGAAGAGGACAGCTTAAAGGTGCCTCTGAGCCCACTGAGGCTTCTAGAGTGACTATGATGCTATAAACCATTCAAAGGAGCTGGTCTTTTGATGGCATTGTTCTTAACTCTCTAGAGTTAGTTACCTTAAGAAAACAGATCTGGAAACTTGGAATCATCAAATGTTGGTGGTTCCCTAAACGTCTTTGCTATTTCCTGAAGGAGAAACAACCGAATTGATATAAGCGCTCATACTTCTCACTGCTGATAGATCAGTATGCTAAACCACAAAGGCCATCTGTATCTCACAACGAATTTCTCTCCTAGTTACTTAGGGGACTTGGCAAAAGTCACTAATGCCACTTCATAGTTCCCTTTTCTAAGAACAGCCTGGGATACCCCAAATTCCCAAAAGCTAGATGTGCAAAAACAACTTTAGGTCAGCCTCTGGATTGCTATTTCAAT
The DNA here is from genome assembly GCA_963574885.1 of Lepilemur ruficaudatus. Lineage (NCBI taxonomy): Eukaryota > Metazoa > Chordata > Mammalia > Primates > Lepilemuridae > Lepilemur > Lepilemur ruficaudatus. The sequence goes on along the minus strand of CAUYRT010101040.1, from coordinate 27,738 downwards.
AATCATATTCTATTTTATGAAGTGAATTTTGAGCCACCAAGGTTATTCTGATATGTTATTGGTTATTTTCTAGCTGTCACAGGGAGAGGGAGCATAGAAAGGACCCTGCATTCTTTGTCAGCTGACAAGGGTTCTAATCCCAGCTCGGGCACTAGGCAATTATGTGAATTTTTGTAAATCATTCAATAGCTCTGGATCTAAGGGCCCTTATCTATGCAGACTAAATTATTTCTGAGCTCCTATCCAGGACTAAGATTCTATGATCCATACCCTCAATTTGCTTCTGCTCAGAGAGCAGGGAGATTGAGTGCTTTTTCAGAAGTGCTAACCATCCTTCCTGAGAACACTTGCACACAAGGTTATTAGGTAAATAAAAAAAGAGTTTCTGTTTGCAGGAAAGAAAAATCTCTTGGCACTATGGCTTTATATTAATATTTAATGCTTTAATATTATAAAGTCCAAGCACACAGCGTTTTCTATTTCTTTCATTTTATTTGGCAAAGGTGGCTTTTGTGAGCATGACATGCCAAGCTCTTAATCATACCTCAGTAACTGGTCTTTTTAAATATACCCAAACTGGAGACAATATTTGATAATTTTCTTTACCCTCTAACTATTTAACAGTAATTTTTCTTTTTGTTTGATGCCCAAATTACATTTATTTTTAGTTTATTTTTAAATTCAATAAATGTTGCACTAGCATCTATGTTGAATCATTTATTCACCAACTAAATTGCCAATAAATAATGTGATGACTCTGGTTTCCTAGGAATGGAGCCCTTCCTCATGAATGATTTTCTTCATTGACACAGATCTAGTAATGCTCATGTTTTATGATATCAGTAATTGTAGATCACAGCTTCCACTGCCTTTCATCCTTGTATAGTACATAGTTATAGAGCTTAAATTCATACCTATCAAACACCAGACAGGATTTAACAAGATTCCATTGGAGCAAATTGCTGGATATGGAACAATAGTATCTGCAAACCCCTGCCATCCTGGGCTCAAGATGAATGATGACAGGCCTAAAGCTAATCACTTTCATAATTCTACCTTAACTGCAGCTGTGAACTTACTAAGACAAAAATATCCATTTGAAATACTTTCGCAGGGGCAAAATGTTGCAATGGTATATTTATATATGCAATCATGAAAATAGATAAAGCCTGTGTATATTTAGATCTGATTTTCTGTATCTGTTTTTACTTCATGCTGTAGTTTGTTGAAATTAAGTCCCTTATAAAACTTGGTGTTCATAATCGCAATAATACATGTTGCAGAACTTATCTATAATTAAGGAGGCTGAACTAATCTTATCAACTAATAGAGACATATCCAATCTTAATTGAGAGAGTTTAAACTTTTCTGTATATGAACTGGCCCTAGGAAGAGACAATCTGAGGTTAAGGACATCTCAGGTTATCATCTCAGGGATCTTGGAGAAGTACCAGTTACATCATGAATAACCTCTGATGAAGACACAGAGAAAGAGGTATCTCATCTATTTTTGCTAAATAAAATACATAGATTTTAATACTATTTTCATCTATAGACTACTATAATGGACCAGCTACTCTGTTGGATATGTCATATACCAAATAGGCTAAGTCAAGGTCCTTGTCTCAAAGGCCTCAAGTAATGGAGAAAAAAAGAAAACAAATAATTTTATGTGAACTCTTTTAGAGGTCATGTGCAAATTCCTTCTATGGTGCACACCTCTACATAAGGGGAAAAGAGAAGCCTTCCCTGATGAGGAGAGTATACCATTCTTTGAATATCCAAAAGAAGGTTGCTAGATGAAACAGGATATCATTATAGAAGCAATGGCATATTAATGAATTAGCATTTAGGCTTCTATATACAGACTTTTGTGAATTTGATCAACATGAGTCAATCAAAATTGTTTCTAAGATAAGCAATTTTCTTCATCAATACCATAATGTAGAACTTAGGGCCAAGATTGACTTAGCATGAGAATAGAATACTAAAAGCAACCTAGTTTTTTTTCCCATCTTTCTTTCATCTTTCACCTTTTTATCCTAGTAGCTATAACGTATATGGATCAAGTAAGTAATAAGGGGTCCACTCAACAACAACTATATATGTGTGTGTATGTATATATAGTAAACAAACATGTGCATATATATGTATATATATATTTTAACAAATATAGAGCTGAATATACTTAGTTACTGGTTCTGGGAGGTTCAAAGATGAACACAGTAGACCTTAATGTTAATAAAAATGTACAGTGTTACGCAGCTATGTGATATGTGATTTAGTAGGTATACACAGATGGTGCTTAAAAGTACAGAAGAAGAGATACTTAAATGATCTCTCAGGTCCTATTTAAGTCAGTGATCCTACGACTGTATGAACTTTTGCATAATATCTCTCCAGTCAATGACAGAACATAATAGAGAATTGTTGTAAAATGTACAATATCTGCAATTGGAGACATACAGGGAATCTTCAAACCTTGCAGAGGAGGATTCACACTATAAACCAAATGAAACATTTGTGGAAAGACTGATTTCAGAATCATGCACATGACATATACCCTACATTTCTTCAAGACTATATCCATTAGCATCACTGATCATGCAAATGTGGATGAGCAAATCTAAAATCACTACTAATACGCTACTAGCATTAGCTATTGGGACAACGCCAACTCCAGTAAGAGTCACTGGAGTTTGAAGAAGTCTTAAAACGTTTCTTGGTAGAGTTAAATAAGGGTTTCCATAAATAGGAAAGTCAGAGAAAGAAAAACCTGTTTTTACAAACAAAAGAAAAATTTCAGGCAAAGATGTAAAGTTACAGCCTTTAAAGAAAGAACACTGGAATTGAGAAAAAAATACATAGTACTTTTATTGTAAGGAAGAATGGAAATCTATCAAAAAGATCTCAAGGTTAAGACTGTGACAAAACACAGTAATGTGGATAATATGATCCAATGTTAGGATTGGTTAAGCCTAAAATTTCTTTACAATTTGGATATGTTAATATTACCATATTATGTGTCATTTATTCATTCGTCCATGCATCCATTCATACAGACTTAATTAGCCTATTCTGTACACATTTAAACATTTCTGTACATTCTAAACATCTATTAAATGTTTATTTATGCTGGCTACTCTGCTATGTAATGGGAATGCTGAGGCTTCCCTTATGGAGGATGGATACACAACAGAAATACAATGTGAAATTACTGTGTGAGATGTAATTATGTGTTGTCATTGGAACACGATTTCATCTTTCATCTGGCATGCCTTTTTGTTGTAGTTGTTAACCAGAGTAGATTGATAAAACTTTGAAGTATCCAGAAGGTGCAGGTGGCTTCTTGTCGAAGTTGCTTGTTTGAAGGGAGAAGGATGTGTATGATCATTAATCAGAACAACACTTAATTACTTACTAGAAAAGGCAATTATGGTTCCATCTATGTCATATATAATAGTTCTCAAAACTGAAAATTCTGAAGTGAGAGCTGATACTTTAAGAATCACTCCATATTTGTTGAAGTTTGCAAAAAGAAACAGTGTCAACATCATTTTTGTCTACCTAATTTATAGAAAGTTGAAATGTTGTTATTTAAAAATATGCCCAGCTTCAACACTATCCCTGAACCACCTGATATTCTCATCTCTCGAATTCATCCTTCATGCTGATATTAAATCTGAAGTACTTTTTCACAAAGACATATTTCTGAGTTTTTAACCTCAAGAGCCTGAAAGGAAAAAAATATACACAGTCTCCTAAGCACATGAAATATATTTCTCCAAAATATACTTGATACGAGGGAGAGGACACTCGCATCCTTATAACAATAAGGAATGTAAGATAATACACATGGCATCACATATTTGCTTAAATGAATCAATCAATAAATAAGCATTTATTGAGTTATGTGCTTATAAGTTCCTACTCAAAAACAAATCACAATTAAACAGGCATATTACTTGACTTACAACTTTCTTGTTTACATATGTGATAATTAGTAATATCTATTTAAAATCAATTCATTTTACTTAGTGTTGGTATAGTAGTATGTGATAGCTTATACATCATTCTAATATACTAGTTGTTTAGAACGTAAAACAGAAATTATCTATATAATACATTGAGCACTGCTTAAGTGGCATTGCTTCATGTGCTACCGTGAAAAGTGAGGTGTACAAGATGCAACTTCTGCTATGTGTTTGCTGATTATTTAACTGTGGATGCAGGTCCAGACACAAGTATCTACAATAGATGTGTATGTGCCAAGAGATAGATTATGGGTTCACCTGAGTAAGAGATCTTTTCTAATTGCTGGAACTGAATTGCTTAGTTCTTTTCTAATTCTATGCAAGCTATTTGATTATTTAGAATAAAATTTTGCTCGGAGTACATGCCTGCCTCTTCTTTGATATAATTAAATGGGAATTAGAGGTTATTGCATCGGGAACATACAAATGAAATGATATGAGGGGTGCAGCAGTTTCAGCAGACAAGATGATAAATTGCTCTGAGGAGTTGGCTCAGAGAAAAATAGCAGTAAAGGCCTATGGTAGAAGAAGCCTTCATATAGAACACAAGAACTCAGCTGTTACAGGTCACTGGGCTTTTGGAGGACTGACAATGAAGTAAGTACAAAGCTGATTCTATGGAATGACTCAAACCATAGGCTCTAAGCATATGTCTAAAGCACACTTGCTAAAGTCAATATTGCCGTATGTTAGGACCACTTCCCAACAAACATGGAAATGTCACTCAAGAGATTCAAAAGGGTATCAGATGGCTTTGGTCCACAGATTTGGAATGAGAACAGAATTAGGATATGAAAGAGCCAGCCTGATGCTGGCACTCCTAATGTGTCAGAAGAGTCAAGACTCAAGCACAAGGAAGATTTGAGTTTTCCTTTTTTTGAGGAAGGGTGGATCACTTCCTAGGTTAGTTTTTCCTACTAGAGGGAACTGACAGAGAAAGGGAGAGAGGGGGGAAACAGAGAAAGAGACAAATAGACACACATACAGAGACATGAACGCATACACAAACAGTGTGTGTGTGAGAGAGAGAAGGATTAGTTAGGAATCAAATATAGCTCTTTCTCTTTTGATGAAAATGGGCTGGAGTTGTCTGCCCTAGTGGATATTTAAGTACAGAACAGATGGATTATGAATAATACAGAGGTAATTTTTTCTAATGCAGTGGTTTTCCTTGATATTTATCTTACATTGGACACATCCACTTTATTTAAAGGCTGAGAACCAGGTACAAGACTAAAAAGATAAAATTTGGTATATGTTCACAATGGAATATTACTCAATTTTAAAAAATGACAGTGAGCTAGTACTGCTTATATTATTCTGGATTAAGCTTGAGCCCATTATTCAAAGTAGGTGACACAAGACCTGAAGAATGGACCCCACTTGTACTCACCATCAAATGGGTATTGACTGATTAACACTATGGGGCTCACGTGGTGGGAGTGAGCACTAGGGATTTGGGGGGTGGGGGGTAAACCCACGTCTGAGCGATGTGGTGGGCACTGTGGAGGGGTGGGACATGCTTGAAAAGTAGTTGGGGATGGGTATTAGGGGTCTCAATAGGGGAAAGGAATTCCTCTAAAACTGATTTATGTGATTAATTGTACACCTCAGTAAATTCATTGATAATCATTTAATTGTACACTTAAAGTTGAGTAAAGGCATGATATGTAAAGTATACTTCAATAAAGAAAAAAAGTTAATGAGAATATTCTGAATGAGACAGAATTTTTCAAAAATTTTTCTGGTTGATGTAAGGATTCTGTGAGAATGACGCAAAGTGTAAGATTATGTGGTGAAGCGCATTGAACACTAAAGTTAAAATTTATTCTTTATTCAGAACTCAATAACTAGACTTTGAAGTGTTTTCTTCTTAATTTGCTTTTAATATTAGCGGAATAACATTATAATAATTTATCTAGGAAACATGTGTAGTGTCTATTAAGACAGAGCAAAACGGGTCAAGTAGACTAACATAAAAATTAAGATTAGTAAGAATGAAAGCCATAGAGCCACAGGGCTAAAATAATAAAGGGCAGTTTATTAAATAAACCAAAATATGTGAAATAAACCAAACATTCATAATTTGAATGGCTTTCCTTCTATTCATGTGTACAGGTAATGTACATGTAAAGATTTCTACATCCTAATCCTCTGAAGTTATGAATATGTTATATTATATGGCAGAGGAGAATTAAGGTTGTAGATCAAATTAAAATTGCTAATCAGCTGAGTTTATAACGAGAAGGGTACCCGGAATTATCCAGGTGCACTCAATGTAATCATAAGTGTTCTTTACATTGGAAGAGGGAAGGAGAAGAGAAGGTCTACAAGGTGATAACTCAAACTACTGTTGCATACTTTGAAGATGAAGAAAAAAAGAATTTTTAATCAAGGAATTTGGGCAATGCTACAAGCTGGAAAAAGAAAGAAAACAGATCCCATCCTAAAGCTTCCAGAAGGAAACAAGTCCACGTTGATGTCTTGATTCTAGCCTAGTCTCATTTTGCACTTCTGACCTCCAGAAACTATAAAACAATAAATTTGTGTTGTTTTAAATCACACTTCTATGCTATTTTTATATCATCCATAGGAAAACACTACATTAAAATTCTTATTTAAGAATTAATTATTCAAAACCAGGATTTTCTTCTGGATCATTCTCATCCTGTTACTCTTCCTGACACCCTCACTGGAATAACTTATTACCTTTTATTCTTTCCCCTCATTAATGTTCCTAATTACCAATGCTATTGGAATTCCATATATCATTTTATATCATTTCTGAGGTAAGTAGTCTTAATGCATGTCAACATTACTTCATTTTTTTAAGGATTTTATAATTAGAATTTTATTACTTTAATAAATCTACCAGAACTAAATATCTCAGGCATCTTGCACTACAAAATTTGTCTTCAAGACATTGCTAGAGTACTCTTCTTTAACTGCTTTTATTCCCTTCCTACCAATTTATAAAGGGTAAATTAATTTTTATTAGTTACACATTTTGCTTCAAATACTCAGCCCAGCATTTTAAGTCTCTGTGACAGGCAAAATTGGAGGAAGACCTTGCGATTCCCACCCCATGATATACACATGCTGTATAATCCTTTCCTATTGGATGTAAACCTGATTTGTGAATATGATGGGACATCACGCCCATAAATGTCACTTCGTATGTCAGAGGGATTTCTCAGCAGTAATAATCAGCCCTAATCAGTTGACTTTGTGTTACTTAAAATAAATATTATCCTACATGAGCCTTAAGAAAAGGTCAGAGAGATCTTTCCATTGGCCTTGAAGGAGTAACCTGCCGTGGTGAGTGGAGAGAGACACATGGCAGGCAATGGTTAAAGGTTTCCAGGAGGTTTGCTAGCTCTGCTTGAGAGCTAACAAAAAAGTACAACTCTCAGTTCTACAGCCAAAAACAACTAAATAATCACTGACGGTAACAAGCAAGCATTGAAAAGAACTCTGATCCTCAGATAAGATCAAGGCTTACACACTGAATTTTAGCAGGTGAGACCTTGAGTAGAGAATCCAGTGAAAATCTGCCAGACGTGAGATGCATGGAAACTGTGAGATAATAAATATGTGTTGCTTTAAGTAGCTAAATTAGTGGCAATTTGTTATGAGGCACTAGAAAACAATCACACAATCATAGTATTTCCCTAATATACCTCTCCTACTTCATTCCCCTCTCTTCTTTTACACAACTATCCATTGTGTGGGCCAAAAAGGTCCATGAATGGAGATGTCGTAGAAATTACCACCCCTGCATCCTTCAAGTCCTTGATAATAGTACTAATCTCTGCCATCCCTCTAGTAATGTGGTATTGGTTTTGGTTTACTATTTTTCTAGATAGAGGCAGTTCTAGTAGCTTCCAGTTGGTTTTTGCCACCACAAAGGCCTCACCCCGTAGGTCAGGAAACATAGTTTGGAGACACACTGGACCTACTGTGAGAAGGATCTGAAATAAAACTCCATTGATCACTTGAATTCCATAAACCTCTCCTCTAGTTAGTAGGTAACAGTGATATTTTTGATCTCTTGGAATTAGTGTCAGTTCAGAGTGTATGCCCGGTAATCTGCACGTCTGTTTATTTCCTTTTTACCAATGCACAGTCACCCTGGTGAAAGGCTACAGGGCCCTTTTGGTAAGGCTAAGAGATCGATTAACAGTATAAATGTTTGAGCATTTACTGAAGTCCTTCCTCAAAGAAAGTTGGCCTCTTCATTCAAAGGGTTCTGAGTCTGTAAAGTGGCTCAAGTCTGGGAATTGATTGAGGGACCATGACTTACTTTTTTTGTTGACTCAAGTTAGACTTCTGTTTACTTGACCCACAGCTCTTCCACGTATAGAGATTAAGTAAGAATTTATTAAACTGCCCATCTATTTCTCTCCTAGGGACACGATGATCAACTAGCCAATGCCTTTGATCTCTGTGAGCCAGACTATTCTGATTACTGCTTTGACTCTGCTGTCCATTATGGTAACTACATCTACCTTATGTTTTGCAATGACATGCTGCCACTTGACCCCCACAATTGGCATCCAATTATCCACATGGCATTTAGAGATCTCAGCTTAGTAGCAGCAGTTTCTAACGTAACTTCAAACCTGAAAAGAACAACCACAGAAATATTGAAAGATGCTGGAGCTTTCCTCACATATTTATTTCTCAATCATAGGGGAAGGTGTTTTGTACTGGAGTGAGTAAGTAGGTCTTAAATGACAAATCCACTTTAATACCCAAACTTCCTAAGCATCTGGATAACTTCTAGAGTATACAAAGGCAGTCATTGCAATTCAGTAAATTTGGAGTAGGCCACCTTTCAGTCTATATTTCGGCCAGCCAACCAAACAAACTGTTAAGAGATATTACTAACCTCTTAAGGCAAGACCAAATCCATAATTTCTTCTTAGTAAGATCATACCAATAAATTTGGTCAGAACCATATTTATGCTTTCTCCAATATTATCTCACACTTAATCTCCAGTCTCACACACATTCCTCAGACGTCTGTCTGTAAAAATTAGGAAAATCATGCAGTTCTTTATGATCCTCCTCACAAATTATACTTTGTAACTCTTTTTTCAGGCTTTGCAGAGTTTTGAGTCTCATTATAGGTCTAGAACCAAAGAAGGGAGGGAAAGGTAGATCCTAGTAAGAATCAGCAGTGTCTTGCAAGGTAACTACCCAAGAGGAGGACAATGAATGTTTCTCAGACAAGCAGATTCATCCTCAGATGCAGACTCAGCAGAATTTATAGGTTAGATGTCCTTCACTAGCATCTGCCCATGTGACCCCACTACAATATTAGGGATTTCATCCCTTCCCAATCAATGCAATTACTTTAACAGCAGACACCCCACAAAGTTAGGAAATCAATTTACATTCTAATTCAGCCACTCACAGAATGAGACTCTGGGTTTTGTATTCAGAAATCTCATCTCCACAGCTACAGGAGATAAGGGTTTCTTCCAGGGCAGACATAGAAACTTTCAGGTCATGCATGCTGGGAATTTGAAGATCTGAATTCATACTTTTATTTCCACACTTTGTCCAGCACAGGTAGGAACAAACAGCCAATCTCATTATAGCCATTAGTTTGCAAAAAAAAAAAAAAAAAAAAAAGTGTTGTGAGATATAGAATATATGGTCACCCGGAACTTTCTTTTACGTATTTGATCAGGAGAGTCTGACAGTGGTAATTTGCATATCTCTATTGTTACATTATACCAGTGTCCCTTTACCACTGAAAATAGAGTAATTAGTGCCTTTAAACACAATCATATTAGTGAGCTGTATTAGTCCATTTTCTTTTGCTTATAACAAAATACCAAAAGCTGGGTAATTTATTTTAAAAAGCAATTCATTTCTTACAGTTTTGGGGGCTGACAAGTCCAAGGTCAAGGGGCCATATCTGGTGAGAGTCTTCTTGCTGATGAGGGCTCTTTACAGAGTCCCAAGGTAGTACAAGGTGTCACATGGCGAGGAGGCCAGGAATGCTAATGTGTTTCTCAGATCTCTCTTCCTTTTCTTACAAAGCCACCAGTTCCACTCCCAGGATAACTCATTAATTCATGAATGGATTCATCCATTTATAAGAGCAGAGCCCTCAAGATCCAATGACCACTTAAAAGCCCTTCCTCTCAATACTGCCACATTGGGGATTAAGTTTCAATGTGAGTTTAGGAGAAGACAAATATTTAAACACCAGGATAAGTCAGAAAACCCAGAACTAATTAATAAAAACTGAACCCTGTGAATCTGTTTCTCTAGAACCCTTCTCAGGACTAATATTTGTAAGTCAATTTTCTCCAGAGAAACAGAATCAATAAGACATAAATAAATATAGATATAAGTACATAGATTTAGTTTAAGAAATTGGCTCACACATTAACACAGGCTGGAAAGTCCAAAATCTGTAAGGAAGTGGGAATTCAGGAAAAGGTTGATGTTGTATTCTTGAATTTGACATTCTAGGGCAGGCCAACAGTTTGGAAACTCAGGCAGGATTTCTAAGTTGCAGTCTTGAGGCAGAATTTCTTCTCTGGGAAACCTCAGTTTTATTTTATTTTTTCTTTAAGGCTTTCAACTGATTGGATGAGGTCCACCTATATTATTAAGGGTAATTTCCATTAGTTAAAGTCAACCGATTATAGATGTTAATTACATCTATAACATATCTTTACATTTAAAATCTAGACTAGTGTTTGACCAAATGTCTGGGTACCACAGCCTAACAAAGTGGACACATGAAATATTTAGGACCATTTAGAAAAGATATTCCATCACATTCACTAAGAATTTCTTATATAAAACTGGTATTATTTTTCCTCTCAGTTCATAGTCTCATGCCAATCACTTTATTTTTGCTGAGATGTTTGCAATTTTACCAACATTATTTTATACTATAAGTACAAATATTAACACAATTAAAAAGACAATACCTTAGTAGTTTCATAAAAATGATTTTGGCCTCATAGACCATCTCAATTGCTTGCAAAAAGTCTTAAAGATACATAGAACATACTTTGAGAATTTCTGCCCTAGCATATTAGCATAGTTTGTTTCTAGAAATTTAGTTATCGGCTTGTTTATAGAGAGATGAGAATGATGTCTTAGTTCATGTTGCTATAACAAAATATAACAAATTGTGTAATTTATACACTACAGAAATTTATTTCTCACACTTATGGATGTAGGGAAGTCCAAGATCAAGGCACTGAGGGATCTGGTGTGTGGATAAGGACTTTTTCCCCCTTCAAGATGAGGCTTTGTTGTTGTATCTTCACATGGCTGACGGGTGGATGGGCCAAAGGGGATGAGAGTGCTGCCTTTGACCTCTTATAAAACCATGAATCCTACTCATCAGGGTGGAGCACTCATGACTTAATCACTTCTGAAAAGGTCCTACCTCTTAATACTATCATATTGGGTACTGGGTATTAGATTTGAACATATAAATTTTGGATGGATACTATGTACAAACCATAGTATGTAGAGTCATCCGCATTCTGTTTTGCCTTAAAAAGTATGGCACAGCTTCTTAACTCCTTTATCCCCATTTACTTATTGAGAACAATAATAGAAAGACATTAAATCTAGTGTTTAATGTGTATATTATCATACAATCTGTTATAGCTCTTTTTTTCTGCTTTCCTTTATTTTATTAAAGGAAAAATGATATTTTTTGAGTTTGACAAATTTAATTTAGAATATTTATTGTATGTTCCACTAAAAAAAATTAATAGTCCAAAACAATAGTGTATATACTTGTAAAGAAACCTTTTTTCTTTCTTAGCAAAAACTTCTACCCATAACATAAAGAGAAATTTGCTTATATAGCTAATATTGTGTAATGGTTGATTAATATTTTTGTCTTTTCCAATCACTTATATCAACTGTCCCCTGTTCTTTCAAGGTTATTCATTAAACTTTTAACTAAGGCTTAAAGGTACTTTTGGTTTCAGATACATTTTCTCTTAGCCAGAGCTGAAATTAATAACATGTGCCGTGTAATATGCTTTCACTATAATAAACATTATTTTATAATAGTTTTAATATAATTTTAAAGAAACAAAATATTTTTTACTCTCACAATATTCTTATCACTGTATTGATAGTTTATAATTATTTATTAGCATTTTAATATATTTTAGAACATTTTCATTGAATTGACATTATTAAGATATTCTTTTGATGCTTTGTGATAGAATAATTAAATATAAATCTAAAGTCAGTGTATCTCAATATTTGGTGTAATGGCTGTCATAACTAAACAAAATCTATAAAAATGCATATACATATAGATTCAAATAAAGTATTTACTGTATTTATTAAATCATGCTGCTTTTTTCCTTAACCAATCCACCAGTTACACAAGGATTTTCTTTTTTAAAGTAGGTTACTTATTTTCCATATTTGCTAATTTTAACCAGGTATATTTTAATTGGAATATGTGACATTTTGTTTTTTTTAAATATTTTTTATGAGTAAGCATGCTCATCAGCAGATATGAGGGAGGAACAAAATTTTGGGTAACAGAATCTCATAATGAAAAAAATAATTAAAACATGCTTAAGGCTGTGACTTGAGTGGGGAAAAGGTAATATATGTAACCTAAATATTTGTACCCTGGTGATATCTGAAATAAAAAACAATTTTAAAAAATCCATCATTAACACATTTTCAGGTTTTATTAAATTTCATTTTTGTCATAAACAAGTGGAATAAAATGTATATTTTGTTCATAATTATTTAGGTATTCAAAATATATGTTGTTCTTTTTTTCTCCAGCAAGTAATTTCCACTTTGTTTTCTCTTTACACAATCACAGTTTATTTGGAGAGTGTGTGGTTATTTCTTCATTTCATGGAGCATAGATTTCTATTTCAGTTCAGTGCATAAATCATAATTGCTGAGGAATAGTTTCAGCAGTCTCTTTTATTATTTCTTCAATTGGTCTACAGTAAGACATGTAACCAATTCTGGCTACTGAGATACAAGAATAAGTCTTCTTTTGCTCCCTTCTCTTTGATTTAAAAAAATAATAAATAAATATATAGATAGTTTAGTAAATAAGTTAAAGTTTCCTGAAAAAATTAGTTATTTCTTTTTCCCATTTTTTACACCTGAAATCAGATGTGAATGCTTTAAGGCACAGCAAATATCTCGTGATTATGATGCTTCAGCAGGTGGAAGAGTACAAAAATTCTCACATTAATGACAGAGAAGTAGAAAAATAGAAAGTGTTTATGCCACAGATGATATCATTGTGCAGTGAAACCATGGAAATCATAGGTATTTCTCCAAAAGATATATTTCATTATATCACCATAAGCCTGATTTCTTTGACTTGGAATCAGAAACATTTCAAACTAATGGATAAAAGTACCACTAAGGGACTCACATCATTAAAGAGAAGATCTAGATCACATTTGGTATACTTGTCTTTTTATAAAGAACAACTATAATGATTCATCTTCATGTTTGACAGCTTTTCAAAATGGGCTTGCAAAGAGATTATTAGTGAATCTTTGTTTGGTTAAGGAAAAAGTGTTTTTAGTCACTCTCAATATCAAGAGGAATTGCTGTATAGTCTTAATAATATGTTTGCCATCTCTGATTATATAATCTCTCACTGATTTAACAAGACATCAGAAAACTCAAACATACCACGATATCATGAAATAGATGAAAAAAAGAAAGGCTGTATTTTCAGACTTTGTGCAACCTGGAACATATCATTTTACTTCCAGATGACTCAATATGTAATGTATAACTATCACACATGTCACATGTTCAAAATCAAATGAGGGTCTTTGTGTTAATCTGTATATTTAATACGAATGGGGTTTGCTTTCTTTTGTATTTTTAGTTAAGAAATATGGTAAAGTTAACTTCAGGTTAAAGATAGTGAATTGCACATTTATTTACCTTTATGATTTTCCTAAATGCTACTAAAATAAGTGAAAAATTTTAAAGATATACATCTCCAAGGATAAATATAATGAAAATAAAAATAATAGCAACAGTATTTTGGATGAGAAAGGCAATTTAAATTATTATTGATGTTGCAATCTCAGGAAAGTTAAATTCTAACCCCAAAATGGTGAAAACTCAGAAGGAAAATCAAATATGCACCTCAGAACTCCCGTATTGCCCAAGAATTGTGATATTTGGACTGTGTGAAAATGAAAGTAAAGAAAATTACTAAGGGAAAAATTCATTGCAAATCTGTGTAGGAAGGAGTTAAAAACACAAATATATGATTATTCTGTTTCTTCTACACACTGATAGAAAATGAAGAAATCTGTTCTCTGTGGAGCATTAAAAATAAAATGTATCTCTTGATTAGAATAGATCAAAATTTCAAAAACAGTTAAAATGTTGGAAATTAGAGGGAAGGTGCCAAGATGGTGGACTAAAAGCAACCCACATACACTGCTCTCAAGGAGAGGATAAAAAGTTGCATATACATGCTCGCCTATGGATGGACCTTCTTGGAGAGAAAACTATAAATCATCAGAGAAGCAATGGGAGACACTCAGAGTGAAAGACAGGAAGATGAGTTGATCCACTTGACAAGATTTGAAGGTAGTTGGGTGAGGCATACACACATAGAGAAAAATAGAGAAGAGAACCCCAGGATTCCATATTTTCCCCATGGATGCTCCAACTTGAGCTATGGGAGTGTGCCTGCCACAAGTACAGAACTCCAGAATGATGAGGGAGCTGCTTGGAGACTGTGCAGTGAAATTGTATAGAAGAGGAGGAGAGGAACAGCAGGTATCTGCTGGCTTTGTTCACAGATCACTGCATCTACTCACATCCTGAGCTCTTGGGTTCAAAGCACCTGGACTACATATGGCATGATTTTGCTGCAACTGCCTCTGCATCATGACTGCTGGTCCAGGGAGGAAGCAGGCATGCAGGTACTCTCACATGCCCTGTGACTGGTAGCCAAGCATTCCCTACCCAACACGGGATTCTATCAGAGTGGGTGTGAGCAATGCCACCTGAGAAGCCCTGTGGCAAGTGCCTCAGCAGAACCTACACAGGGAGAGAGCTCCGGCTACCCAGTGGCCCAGCACTGTGGCCCCGATACTGTGTCTCTTGCTCTGCTGCCTGGTCCCATGTCTTCACCCCCACAGCTCCAGCACGATGCCTGGCTGCATGGCCTCACCACTCTAGCTCCCACACATTGCCTGGTGGAGCCCATTCTTGTGGTCCAATACTCTGCCACAGACCAACTGGTCACGTGCAGTCATTGCACCTGGCCCTAAGTGGAGCAAAATACCCACAGCCCTGACACTAGTGGCCAACAATTAGATAGCAGTGCCACTGCCACTGCTGTGGAGAGACACAGTGCCACTGCCACTGCTGTGGAGAGACACAGGCAAAGCAATCTCCTGCAAAGCCCAACTATCTCCATGGAGAAGAACTCACCCACCCTCCTGACTGAGTTTCTCACAGAGGCCTGGAGAACAACCCACCACTCCTCACAAATATTCTCTTGGACTGTGACAGTCACAGGAGAATGAGATAACACAGAACAGCTCTATTAAAGAGTCTGAGTACATCTGCTGCTCTATTGCTGGAGTAGAACATAAAAGTGCCATCTAGGGACCTCTCTTTCTTACCAAGAAGGAGAGTTCCCATAAAAGTAGAGGAGGTTCACAGCAAGCTAATCTGCCCTGAGCTGAGAGAAGAGGTTCCAGATGAGAAGAAATTAGCAAAAGAACTCTTGCAACATGAAAAAGCAAGCTACTTTGACATCACCATAGGATAACAATAGATCTACAGCAGTGAACCTCATTCAAAAGAAAATTGTCAAAATGTCAGAAACGTAATTCAGAATATGAAAGACAAATAAGTTGGATGGGATTGAAGAGAAAGTTGAAAACCAACACAAAGAAGCCCCTCCCCAAAGTATTTCAAGACATGAAAGAAAAAATTAAAAAGGTGCTAAAGAGCTAAACAACATAAGAATGGATATAACCGAACTAAAAAAAAAAAATAAAGGAATAATTTAGGGAATTTCAAAATATAACAGAGAGCTTCACAAACAGGCTAGATCAAGCAGAAGAAAGAATTTCAGAGCCTAAAGACAAGGCGTTTGAACTGACCCAGTCAGTCAAAGATACAAAAGGAAGAATAAATAAAAATCAACAATCACTCAGAAATATGGGACTACATAAAGTGAACCAATATATGAATTATAGACATCTTCTATCAGATCCACAAAGAAGAACTGGTATCTTTCAGAAATAATTCCATGACATTGAAAGGGAGGGAATCCTCTCTAAGTTATCCTATGAAGCCAATGTTACCTTGATACCAAAGCCAGGAAAGGGCACAACAACAGCAACAAAAAAGAAAAGTACAGATCAATATCCCTTATGAATATAGATGCAAAAATCCTCAACAAAATACAAGCATATAAAATTCCACAACACATCAAAAAGATAATCCACCATGGATAAATGGATGTCATCCCAGGGATGCAAGGATGGTTCAACAAATGCAAGTCAATAAATGTGATTCACCACATAAACTGAAGCAAAAACAAAGACCACATGATCATTTCAATAGATCAGAAAAAAATATTAGATAAAATCTAGCACACTTTCATGATAAAAACTCTCAATAAACTAGACATAGAAGGAAAGCATTTCAAAATTGTAAAGGCCATATATGACACTCCAAGAGCCAACATTATAAGAAATGGAAGGAAAGTTGAAAGCATTTCCTCTAAGAACTGGAACAAGATGAGTGTGCCCACCATCATCACTTCTATTCAACGTAGTGTTGGAAGTCCTGGCTAGAGCAATCAGACAAGAGAAATAATAAAGGGTATCCACACATAGAAGAACTTAAAATATTTATTATTGGTTTAGTGCCAGTGGGTTAGACTATGCTACAGGAATGTACATATTTTAAGCTGGATAGCTGATGCCTTTTGAATATATCACCACAATGCATTAAGCATTTCCCTACTTTCTAGCATAAAACAATATTCCAGGCTCATTATTACTTCCCTTCACCCAGCATAAGAATCAACCATTTAACCAAATCACCTTTGTCCACTTATTTGAAGATGATACTTTGAAACAATGATCAGGGCTTTCAGTGATCTGCTCATTACAAGAGGATGTTGAAGAGGATCAGAACATGCCACCCTAAAGTATGCAATTCAGAATATTGTTTATTTTGAGCTGATGGCAACCAAGAAACAACAAATATAAGAAGGAATCTCTGAATGCCAGCTTTCTACCTAAAGCAAGAAATAAATGTTCTGTAATAAAGGCACCCTTGCTGTGCCAGGGAAAGGAGAACATTCTTATCGAAGCAAGCAGTCAATACCAAGATGAATCTGTATAAGCAAACCTGCTAAGATAACTTTTATCTTCCATTAGCTTCCCCCATATATTCCTCAGTCACTTTCCCATAATTACTGCCTCTAGCTCAAACTCCTTTTTCTTTTGTCCTGTCATGTCTCCACAATTTATCATTCTTTGTTAAAATGGTATATAAGCTCTAAAGCCCATTGATTTCTTTGGGTATTTATTTCTTATATAAAAAAGCCTCTGTATACACATAAATTATTAACATAAAGTAAAATGTATATGCTTTTCTTATGTTAATCTGTCTTTTGACAGCTTAATTCTCAGACACAGACATAGAAACTAAGAAGGTAGATGAAAAAATATTTCTTCCACTACAGTGTCATTGCTTCTAGTACCTCTCAATGGACAGAACTACAAAATATATGCATGTACATTCTTACATGGACACTTTTACACCTCTAATTTATCTTTGTATACTTATCTATCTATAAGAAAATAGCTATAACTTTAATTTAACATTTCAGGTTTTATTCTAACTTTCCCCTTGTCACGTTATTAAATATCCTTTGTGGCAGTGAGAAGCTTGGCTCTAATTATCTTTAACACATTTGTTTTATTTAATTAATTTGTACACTTGTTCAATGAAAACAATCTTTCACACCAACTATTCCCATGCCCCCACTCCTACATTACTCCACATCCTTGAACACTAAGTTCCCAGGTCAGCACTCTGCATGCTCTTCACTCTGCTCTCATGCTCTGCACTGCTCATAAACTCCCCCACACAGCCCTGCATCATTAGCTCTCAAATGACTTCACAGGGGAAAAAAGGCAATGTAAGAAAAGCTGGGAGGGGAGAGAAAAGAAAAAGAGGTGAAAAAGAAGAAAGTACAATTTTTAAATTAAGATTATTAGATAAAATTGATAAATAATAAGCTGCATACATTTAAAGTGTACATTTCATAAGTTTCAAAATATATTGATAATTGTAAAACCACTGCCAAATCAAGCTAGTGAACATTTTCAAAAAGTACTTTCATGCCACTTTAAAATCATTTTCTTCTACTTTTTCATCCATTTGGCAACTGCAGATGTTCTCTTTGTTACTATAGATTGGTTTCATTTTTCAGGAATGATATATATATATATTATATATATATATATATATATATATATAATATATGTATGTGTATATAGCCTGGCTTTTTTCACTCAATAATTTAGGGAATTGAATGATTTGATATTAGCAGAATTTGCATCACATATTAAGTGCTTAAGAATAGTTGACTGTCATTATTATGTGAAAAAGAGAAAATTTAAGTGTAAGAGAGGTAACTGCCTTGCCCTAAATCATATATCTAAGTAAACATTGGATTAGGAGAGGATAATGAAGGTCAATGTTTGTTATTAGTATATATCTCATCTGTGTATATTTAAATATTAGAATGGGAATGTGAAAAAGTTTGAAATTTTACTACTGGCAATATCATAGAATGTTTAATCACTTTTTAGATTTCACATGTGAACTTTATGTTGGGCCATCCTAGAGCTATAATGATTGAAAATCTTTATTTTATTGCTATTTTATGTAACTCTTAAAGGAAAATACATTTGTTTTTACACTGTTACATATCAGCACATGTCTTAGTATCTATCACTCTCTACCTCTGTTAGACCAGCTCAAAAAATCTTCTGAAGCGAGTAAATGTATGTGTGTTTTTGTGATTTTTTAGTATATTTTTGGCAAGTAGGTACATAATAATTACTTCCTATTAATGGTTAGCTTTATAATGAGCTCTTCATTATTTGAAATAAATTTCATTTTTAAACATATATTACAGAGGTTAGAAAAAATTGGGAAAGAAATGTGAAATTTATTTTTTAAGCCATAGAATTAAAAGAAACATTACTGTAAATAAATTGAAGAACATGATGGGTAGAATTTAGGAAATCACCCCCAAAACAATTGTAAAAAGTGTAATAGAGCCTGAACAACATAGTGAGACCCCATCTCTACAAAAAAGAAAAGGAAACTTATCTAGTTGTAGTTGTGCACATCTGTCATTCTAGCTCCTCAAGAGGCTGAGGCAGGATAATTGCTAGGGCCCAGGAGTTTGAGGTTGTAGTGAGCTATAATGATGCCATTACACTATAGCCTAGGCAACAGAGTGAGAACTTAGTTCAAAAAAAAAAATGCAGTTGTACAAATATGATTGTAAATAAAATGATTGCTATACAACATAGATGATATAAATTCAATGAAAAACTATAAGATTTTCTCAAGGAAGATGACAAAAAAATAAAAATTTGCTATACAGGATAGTCTCTGGATTGACAAGAAGTGTAGAATTATTTTTTCTAGATCTGCAAAAAATGATGTCAGTATTTTAATAGGGATTGCATTGAATTTGTCGATGACTTTGGGTAGTATGGATATTTTAACAATGTTGATTCTGCCAACCCATGAGTGTGGTATGGTTTTCCACCTGTTTACGTATCTGCTATTTCCTTCCTCAGTGTTTCACTATTCTCCCTGTAGAGGTCTTTTACCTCCTTAGTTAAATATACCCCTAGGTATTTTATTTTCTTTGTTACTATTGTGAAGGGTATTGAGTCTTTAATTTGGTTCTCAGTTTGACTGTTGTTGGCGTATAGGAATGTGACTGGTTTCTGTAGATTGGTTTTGTAACCTGAGGCTTTGCCAAATTTGTTTATCAATTCCAGTAGTCTCATGGCAGAAATCTTTGGAGTTTGCTAGGTATGAGATCATATCATCAGCAAAGAGCAATAGTTTGACTACTTCTTTCCCCATTTGGATCCTCTTGATCTCCTCCTCTTACCAGATTGCTCTGGCTAGGACTTCCAGAACTATGTTGAACAGAAGCTGTGACAGTGGGCGAACTTTTCTGGTTTCAGTTCTAAGTGGGAACGCTTTCAATTTTTCCCCATTCAGTATGATGTTGGCTGTGGGTTTGTCATACATGGTTTAATAATTTTTAGGTAAGTCCCATCTATGTCTATTTTGTTAAGTGTTCTTATCATAAAGGGTGTTGGATTTTGTCGAATCCTTTCCTGCACGTATTGAGAGCATCATATGGTCTTTGTTTTTGCTTCTATTTATGTGGTGAATTACATTTGTAGATTTGCATATGCTGAAACATCGCTTCGTCTCTGAGATGAAGCCAACTTGGTCATAGTCAATCATTCAGGGTGCTTTTGGCTTCTTTTAACTGCATGTGGTAAAGTGTGAGAAGAAAGAAATGATTTAAAGATTGGAATTTATACTTAACAGGGAAACAACATTTAGGCGTTTAGGCATTCTCATGCAAGTTATGTGGTAGAGAACGAATGTGCATTTTTAGGAGAGGAAACGAAGGGTGTAGTAATAGACCATTTGATAAGGAAATTAATATGGATAAAATGAATCAAGAGATTATCTGTCAAGACACTGGGAAAATGAGCCCAAAGACTCTTCAGGGATTATTGATACAGCACCTCTTATCACAGGCCCATAGTGCCAAGGCCTGAGAGAAGAAAAAATATTCAAAGAGTGACCTAGGGCACCCTAGGGACCTTGGGGATCTAGGGCCACTGCAAGTCTCTGCTTTCTGCATCCTGACAGATCACTCTTTAGTTGTCTCAAATAAGACTCAAGGGAGCCCAGGTATGGCTCAGGTCTCAGCTTTGAAAGGCACAAGTGGAAAATCTTGGCAGTATTCATGTGGTACTAATTCTGTAGGGATGCAGAATACAAAAGCTGTGGGAACATGTCTTCCTCCACCTAGATTTCAACGGATGCCACAAATAGCCCAGGGGCTCAAGCAGAGATTTGTCACAGAGGTGGAGCCACCACAGAGAGGGTGGTAATTCTCAGAAGGGTAATTACCAGGAGGACTGTGAGATTAGAGCTGATGCAGAATACACACTAGACTAGTGGTGATGCGGAATTGGTCCTGCCCTTAGATTCCAGAACTGTAGAGCCACCAGTGTGCAATGCCAGCAGTGAGAGAGCTGCATGCAGGCACAAGACTCCAATCCATGAGTGCTGCTGCATTGGTTGATCCCAGCAAAGCCACAGGGGTAAGACTGTGCAAGGCTTTGTCAAATTTCCAGGTGCCCAGAGGGCAGAACATTGAGTCAAAATGTTATTTTCCAGGTTTAAGATTTAATGCTGTTTTTTGTTTTGTTTTGTTTTGTTTTTGTTTTTAAAGGTGTTTTAAATTTACTTTGGACAAGTTATCCCTTTTTTCTTGCTTGTTTTCCACTTTTGGAATGGAAATGTCTATCCTATGCCTATCCCACCATTGTATTTTGGAAACAAGAATTAATAACTTGTTTTGATTTCACAGGCTTACAGCTGAAGGACAATTTTCCTCAGGATGAATTGTCCCTTGAGTCTCACCCTATTCTGATTTAGATGAGACTATGGACTTTGGACTTTTGAGTTGATGCTGGATCCAGTTAAAAATTGAGGGGCTATTCGAATGAAATGAATGTATTTTATATGTTAGAAGGATATGAGCTTGGGGGGCTAGAGGTAGAATGCTATGGTTTGAATGTTTGGCCCCTTGAAAACTCATGTTAAAGTTTAATTGCCATTGTAATAGTATCAAGAAGTAGAACCATTAAGATGTGATTAGGGCATGAGGAATCTACCTTTATGGGAAGGATTGGTACTGTTATAAAATGCTGAATTCATCCCCATCTTCTCCCTCTCACCCTCTTTCCTTCCGTTATTTGAATGCCAGAACTTTGATCTTCCCAGTCTCCAGAGTGTGACAAAATAAATTTACTTTCTTTGCAAATTATCCAGTTTGTGGTATTCTGTTATAGTAGCACAAAATTGAATAAAAAATAATATATCTTATGATTATTTATCTGAAGATTAGTAATATCTTCACATTTACTTTGAATTTGTTCAATTCATTCTTGATTAAATTTAAAATTAAATTATTCTGTATTAAAGGAGCATTTATGGCACTATATTATTTTCTAAAATTATTTTAAGCTATCTCTATGTCAGGTTTATCTTTTTTTTTTTTCCCTGTAAATGCATGTTAAGAGATAAAAGCTATGATTTCCACCAAAAGTTACCAATGATTATTTCTATGTGGGAAAATTTGGGAAATTTTAAAATTTTCTTTTCAACACTCTCTGAAGTTCTTAGAAATATTATAATTATATAAAAATCATTAATCTAAAATTAAAGATTTAATTCATAATTGAACATTGTTGGCTTCTGAATAGCACATTGATTGACTTTTTAATGAAAAGTAATATAACTTTCTCGAGTAATTTCTAATACTTTCATTATTTTAAAAAGTAGGTGTTTTTTTTTTTCATCTAGAAATCCTCATGTTGGTACCAAAGAAACTTCCATAATAGTAAATAATTCTTAATATACCATCAGAGTTATTGAATTTGAGTTTATGCTAAAATCACACACATACAAAATATTCATTTAGGTTTTATTATTAATGTTATTGTTATTAAGAATATTGCAAAGTTTAAGACACCCTGTATAAAGCTGAATTTACTATTTCAGGGTTTTGAACTACCTTGATTTTTTAACAGCCAATATGTATGTACTTTTCAAATTTACAGATTTTTTTCTGATTGTGATCTCTACTTTTATGAAAGTTAGGAATGGGTAATTTATTAGTGTATCCACATGCCACTTATTTTTTGTTTGCGATGAATTTCAGTTATGAATGAGACTTAAAATAGGACTTAAAGGTAGAATTAAACTAATACTGCTTGAATAAATTGCTATGATATGTCCAATAGTTACTTTATCATTATTTTATTAATTTCAATAGGGCTTTTCTGTATCTCCCATTATGTTCAGAAACTAGATTGTATTTAATATAAATAATATGTTTCTCTTGGTACTAGAAAACATATTATTCACATAAGCCAAAAATGAATTGAATGTTACAACAAATTTTAAGATTTCATACGACCAGTTACATTTTATATAGTCCTTAAAGTATTTGGGAAAAAAAGATTGTCATCTCTCCTCTATCTAGGGCCATAGTAATTAATATTCCAAAGTAAAAACCAATCTGATTGTTCAGCAAAATCTAGTTCTTTGCCAGTGTTGACACACCATGGTGAAAATGTCAACTCAATTTATTAGCTTACTTAAAAAAAATCTTAATATTAGATTTTATTTATTTATTTTTAATTTTTTTTTTTTTTTGGAGACAGAGTCTTGCTCTGTCACCCAGGCTAGAGTGCTGTGGCTTCAGCCTAACATGCAGCAAACTCAAACTCCTGGGCTCAAGCAACCCTCCTGCTTCAGCCTCCCAAATAGCCGGGGCTACAGGTATGCCACCACGCCTGGCTAAATTTTCTATTTTGTGTGGAGACAGGGTCTCACTCTTGCTCAGGCTGGTCTTGAACTCCTGAGCTGAAGCGATCCTTACACCCTGGCCTTTCAGAGTGCTAAGATTACAGGTGTGAGCCACCGCACCTGACCTACATTAGATTTTAACTGAGTTGTTTCAAAATAGGTATGTGCTATAGATTTCATATTTTATAATATCTATTTAATAATAATGTATAATTATGTTTTCATATGACTTCCCATTGTGGACCAATATATAATAAGCTTAAATGAATTTATACTGGTATTAGTGAAGAGTCTTGAAAATATTTATTACTTTTCCATTGTTTCAAACACCATTTATCTAGTTATAAATAGTTTTAATATTTTAATTCAAATTTTATCACATAAAGCAGGTATTTTAAAAAGCTAAACCATTTTCCCACTGCCTTACTTAAGAATTATAAGAATTGTATTTTATTCTCAAAATAGTAGCTATTCTTTTCTGGTATTAATGTCTTACTTGCTCTCATTTTTATACAGATTGAATAATTGATGTTAAGTAAGTAAATGTACAGGGCTACTTTGAGCAATAATAATATTAAAAATAGAGTATATAATCAGAGAGCTAAGAAAGTGAAGATAGACCAAAGAAAAACAGGTATAGAGTGTTTTTCCCCCCTGGGATTTCATCATACCTTTACAAAGAGTAGCAGCAATTGTTGCTCAAGAAATATTAATTTATAAAATTTAAAATATGTAGGATTGAAAATGTGTTTTAGCAAACAGCCGTCTTAGAAATATGATTAGAAGTCTTGATTTATGAAATTCTTCTTACCTGTAAAATTGAAAAATAAATTTACCACGTAATATAGCAATTTTTAAAAGATACCAAGTAGAATACCAGGTACCTAGTCAGTAGTGAATACAAACCAGCTCTTCTTCCCTTTATTACTTAAAATAGAACCTTCACACCTAAAACTAACCCACAATTGACATCTTCATACTCTTTCCTTATCAGTGCATTGTCATCATCAATAAATACATTCTTTTCTTATACTTTGTAAATCACGATAATTACAAATATTTTTATAATAAGTGTGGCAGTCATGAAGACTTCATTCATACTTTCACTTGGTGTCTGACATTAATTTGGTAAAATTCTCAGTCAATATTACTTCAAATATTTATTCTATTTCTTTCTCTCCTTTTTCTCCTTCTAGTATTTCCATTACACATAATTTATATCTTTAGTACTGATTCTTTGTATATTGTTTTCTGGGTTTTTTTTTCAGTCTTTGCTCTCTTTCATTTTCAGTTTTGGAAGTTTCTTTTGAGATATTCTCAAGCTCAGAGATTTTTTTCCTCAGCAATGTCAGGTCTACTAATAAGCCCATCAAAAGTATTCCTTATTTCTTTTACAGGGTTTTAAGTCTCTAGCATTTCTGTTTGGTTCTTTTTAAGGATTTTCATCTGTTTGTCTACACTGCCAGTCTGTTTTTCCATACTGTCTACTTTTTCCATTAGATCCCTTAGCATAGTAATCGTCATTGTTTTAAATTCCTGGTCTGAAAATTTCAGCATCCTTGTCAGTTTTGTTTCTAATGTTTTCTATGTCCCTTCAGATTATGGTGTCTTGCCTTTTTGTATGTTTTATAATTTTTTACTGATAGCCAAACATGATATACTAGGTAAAGTAATGCAAGGTGTGAGGTAAAAGTATGGAGTGAAGCAAAGTAAGGTGTGAGGGGATGGTAGTTTATTCTACAATCCTATGATTAGGTTCTTGGTATTTTAGTAAGTCTATGCCTCTGGACTGTGAACAGCACAAGTTTTCTGTTTCCTCCATAACTCTTGGTGGGACAGGATGGCTGTCAGGGGGCTAGAATTGGATATTTAATTCCTGTCTTCTGGGTTAGTTGGTCTTTTATGAAACCCGGGCAAGTTAGGCTCTCATTAAATAGTTTCTCCTGAGGACAGGCCTTGTTAAGAGCAGTATGTTCTGATGTATTATAAAACGTTTTTTGTTTTCTCCCCCACCAGAATCATTAGGGGATTTTCTTTGGATGTTTACTGTGAGAACTTCATGGAGCTCCTGAATCTAAAACTCATGAAAGTGTGTGGGATCCCTGCAGAGCTTTTAGCTTTCAGACTTATCAACACAGAGCCTTCTTCAATTCATCAATCACATTCCAAGTTTTTGTACCCTAGCGCTAGTTCTTGTGGGGGTTTCTGCTTTAGAGTTGCTGCTCTGGGAAACTAACTCTGTATTCACATGTCTGTCTCTCTTGTCTTGGGAGCAGTGGTTTTCCCTTTAGTCTTCACCTCACTCATGGGGCCAGGAAAGTTGTTTTTCAGTCTGCTTAGCTTTTTACTTCTTGTTAACATGAAGTGATGATTTCCAAGCTCTACATGTAGAAACAGAAATGAATTTGTTATTTGCTTACTTCTTTTTAGCTATGTATTATTGACTACCTTCTAGGGAGCACTGTTTCAGGTATCGAGGATTGAAAAAAATGAAGATAGCACGATTTCTGCTCATAAGGAATGCATTATTTATTATGGAAGAAGGGAGAAAATTAAACAACTGAAAATCTAAAATCTAAGCATGATGAATTGCATTTATTATTAAGCCCTCCATGATAGATGGTTCTGTGTTCACATTTTGTATACATTATATCTAATTCATACAAAAGTCTGAAGAACTATAAATTATTAACCACATTTCATGGATAACATGGACTTAAATGGTACTATTTGTGGGTCTTCAAGAATTAGAGTGATTCTCTTAAGTTGATAATGGGTGAACAATAGGACAGCTAAGCGACTGTATATGTGAGCTAATATAGACTTGAATCAAAGTGTAGCAATCCATGACATGTGAGGAAGTATGAGCAGTTGGAGGATGAATGTAGGGAGGAAATACAATAGGTAATATATTGTATTGACCGATGCCAAATTGGAAAGAGATGAGTCACAGATAATCTTTGTTCTTTGTGAAAGGATAAAAGACACAAGCGTTTGAATCAGGAAAATGTCTTAATCATATAAATGTTGTAGAAGTGTAACTCCAATAGAAGTGGATGACAGCTAGAAAGGTAGACTTGCCTCCAAGATCCTGGTTTAAATACTCTTAAATTAATTAGAGGCAGAAAAATGTTTTTAGAAAGAAAACCAACTAGATAATTTATGTTAACTACTAAAAGTATCTAGGCAAGCTAGACAAAATAAACATTGATTGAAAGCCTCTGAGAGCAATGAAGGAAGGAAGAATTGTGTGTTCCAGATCTGAGAGGGAAGAGGAGGTGTGGAAAGAAGAGTCCAGCATTTGATATCATTGCTCTTTCAGAGAAAGTGCCTGGCAGCCAGGCACTGAGAAGCTGAACGGAATTTTCTTACACTTAGTTTTAGTAATCCAGCCATAAGTCTTTGATGAAGGGCTGTTTAAGAAAAGTTAACACATAACGGGTTATCCAAACTGAAACATGTTCAGAGTGAAAGAGGCTACTAATCATAGGGGGCATTGTAATTCTTTGTAAATTCATTATAAACTTTACTGTTCTGTTCATCATTTTTTCTTGTAATCTATTTCAAATGCAAAGTAAGCACTCTTCTCTGTCAGTATTTTTTGATTTGTTTTCTTTAAGGTAAATTACACACAAAAATTTATCATTTTAGCCATTTCAGAGAGTACAATCAATTTAGTAGTATTTAGTGCATTCACGAGGTATAGTTCAACTATCACTGCTCTATAGTTTCAGTATACTTCATTACCTCAACAGCAAACTTGGTACCTTTTAAGCAGTCACTCCTCCTTTTTCTCTTTCCTTTGCCCCTGACAACTGTTAATCTACTTTCTGTCTTTATAGATTTGCCTATTTTGGATAGTTCATGTAAATGGAAGCACATAATGTATAATCTTTTGCATCAGGTTTTTCTTCACTTAGCATAATGTTTTCAGTGATCACCCATGTTATAGCATGTATCAGCACTTTATTTCCTTTTATGATTGAAA
>CAUYRT010101038.1:0-30456 GCA_963574885.1 Lepilemur ruficaudatus | reverse complement strand
TATTTGATCATTACACATTGTATGCTTGTATCAAAATATCATGTATACCTAATAAATATGTATGACTATTAGATATCCATAATAATTAAAAATATTTTTTTAAAAAAAAGAGCCATGTAGAAGATTTGTCAAGAATTTCCATAGAGAAAATTATGCTGAGTGTCCCTTATTTCTCCCCAAAGACAAGGGTAGTGGGTAGATATGTATATATACATATATATGTATGTGTATTACTTGATCTTCTTTCATTCTACTTTATATTATAGTATTCAGTTAATCAATTTGAATGAGCTTTTATTCAAGCTCTTTTGTTGAGCACTTACTATGCAAAATACTCCATGCAAATGGCACAAGAAAGCAAAGAAAATAAACAATCCCAGTCATCAAATAGCTGATGAAGGGATTTGGGCATGCAATAATGATTAATTGAAATGCACAGTGTAGTAGTGATGCTAAAAATGAGACATATATATTAAGAAACGAGAATTCAAAAAAGAGAATACTTAATTTCAACTAGTATGTGGATGGTAATGTTTGAGATTTGGCTTTAAAAACATTGGCTAGATTTCAAATGAGCATATTGTAAAAGGAGAGAGACAAGGAAGAGAAGGGGAAAAACAGATATGGTTAAAAAATCTGTTTGATTTTATACTGCTAGATTTTTATTTCAACAGTCTTTTAACTGGCCATTCTTTATGTCTAATCCCCTTTGTTCAATTCAACCTATCATGGACTATTCCACCAAATTTATCTTCCTGAACCCTCTCTTTATATTATGATAAAACCTTAACATGGTGCTTCTCCAGTGACGGACAGTTAGAATCCCACAAAATGACTTCCCTCTTTCTCACATTAACTCCTGCTATTTTCCACCATGAAGCTACTGAACAAAATGAATAAGTTTGAAAAGTGGAATGGAAATGAGAAGGTACTGAGAGGAGCAATCCATAATGATGAAATATAGAATGAGTTTGGGTAGTTTTCTACCATCTTTCAGAATTTGACCTTTTTAGAAGGTTTTATCAAGTTTATATTTCCATGATTACCCCTGAAAGAAGTGATTCATGCTGAATGATATCTTGTTTTATTTTCTCTTTTGTGTTATCATTATTTATAAGAGCTGTGATCTTTAATATCGAGGTGTTTTTACACTGGTGGATATCGATTGTGCTGTTCCATGTATAGCAGTACACCATTGAGTATTTTCTGTAGGGCTGGTCTAGTAGTGACAAATTCCCTTAGTGTGTGTTTGTCTAAAAATGTCTTTATTTCTCCACCATTTATGAAATTTAGTTTTTTGGGGAAGCAACATTCTTGGTTGGCAATTGTTCTGTTTAAGAAGATTAAAAATGGGGCCCAATCCCTTCTGGCTTGTAAAGTCTCCACTGAGAAATCTGCTGTTACCCTGATTTAATTTCCTTTGTAGGTTAGCTTTGGCTTTTGCTTTTGTCATGCAGCCTGTAGAATTTTCCCCTTTAATTTTACTTTGGTCAGGTTGGTGAATGCATGTCTTGGACAAGCCTTATTTGTTTTGAATCTTCTCCATGTTCAATGACCATCTTGTAGTTGGATATCTGAATCTCTGTTGATACCAGGGAAGTTTTCCTCAATAATTACCTCAAATGGGATTTCTATGCATTTTTCTTTTTCTTCTTCTCCCTGTGGGATACCTATAGTTCATATATTGGTTCATTTTACATAGTCCCATATTTCTCTGAGTTATTGTTTATTCTTCTTTATTCTTTTTTCTACATCTTTGACTTAGTTTGAAAACTTTGTCTTGAAGCTCTGAAATTCTTTTTTCTCCATGGTCTAGTCTGTTGTTGAAGCTTTCTGCTATTATTTTGAAGTGCCCTAAAAGGCTCTTTCATTTCTTTAAGTTCTGTTATATCATTTCTTATGTTGTCTGTCCCTTGAGTGATTTTTTTCATTTTTCTCCTTCATGTCATGAAATATTACTTTAGCATCTTTGTGTGGAGTTTCAACTTTCTGCTTGGCTAGGCTATCTGGACAGTGGTGGCATGGACTTCCACATGGAGCATGGGTATAAGCGGTGTGGACCTTGGCAGAGTGAATAAAGCCATATCCCCATGGGGATGCGGCCACCTAGGCAGCATGCAGATCTGTGGGGATGTGGCTCACTGGTCAGCATACAGGGCCGGGTGGCTTGATCTGCTGGTTGGTGGGTGGAGCTGTGTAGGCTGGGCTACTAGGTAGCATTGGGCCACTACTGCAGGGCCTCTCAAGTGGGGTTGGCATCCACTTCAATTAAATTCCCAGGTTAGGGGGACCCTTAGCCACAGGTGTTAGAGTATCATCTCTCCCTGCTCCTTCTCCAGCTTGGTAAAGGTGATGTGAGAGCAGTTACAGTGAAGCCAATCCCTGTGTAGACCAGGAGCTCCAGCCCCTTGGGTGGTGTCAGCTATGGCAACTTAGGAAGTAAGGCCAGCAGGTTCTTCTCATTGGAGTCTTCTCTCCAATGCAATTTCACTATACAATCTCCAAGCAGTTCCCCAAGCAGAACAGAGTCCCATGATGGTGGCCAAGGAGCCCCCACTACTGAAGACACCCCTGAGATTCTCTCCTTTGTCCCTTCCCCATGTAGGCATCTCCCCCAGGTGCCTTCCAATCTTGGCAAGTGGATGTTCCCATCCCGTCTCCTTCACTCTGAGTGTCTCCTGTTGCCTCTCTGATGATTCAATGTTTTCTCCTAGAGGGCCATCTTAGATGGGCATCTACTTGCAATGTTCCATCCTCTCCTTGAGAGTGGTGTGTAGGGGCTGCTTCTATTCCACCATCTTGGGCAGCTTTAACCAATTTTGAAAGATAACAGAAGTGTATACCACTTGTTTTGTGAAGAAAATTAACTAGTATTCAAATCAAACGAAAGCATCATAGACAAAATTCCAATGGCAATTTAAAACCATTGTCAATAGATACCATTTTAATATTATATTGTAACACAAAATACTTTTGAAATACTTCATTTTTATATGTGAAATATATATAAATGTCATAATTATAATGACATAAACACATATCTTTGAAAGATGTTGTAAATAGTGTAAAAATTCTAGGTAAACTATTATTATTCCCCATCACACACACACAATCAAGTGTTTGCTAAGATGAAAGGTAATATTTTTCCTATTTATATCTCATTATTTGAAATGGGCGACCTATTTATTTCCTGCCCCCTAGAAAGCTAATTATTTAATTATTGCTACAAGGAATAGAATCTTTTCTGGTTAGTTGCATCCATGCACATAGTGTGAAACAATCTGTACATATCATGTGTGTGTGCATCTATGCATGTATTTCTGTACACACGCACACAGACATATACACACACATACTCTTTCTGCAACTCAGACATAAACTATGGACCCACATGTCCAAATGTGCATTTAATGATATTATTTGTATTAATATATCTCATAAGCACAACAAATTCAACAGGTTTAGAACTGAACTCATCTTCTTCTTTCTTTCTTTCTCTGTGTATTCTATCTCAAGAAAAGGCATTATCATCCATTGGCCAACTGATTCAGAAATATGAGCATTATCTGTACTTCCTTACATTCTTCAAACACCACATCTAATTGACATGCAATCCCATCAGTCCTACATTTATAAACTCATGAATGCGATTCCCTCCACCCATCCTTATCACTGCTGGCTCTGCTTTATTTCAGGCCTTCATTATTTCTATTCTAGATTGCAATGACAACCTCTTAACTTGGCTGCCTGACAACTGTCACGGCTGTTCTTCTTCAATTCATTCTCTAGGCTGTGGAAAAACCATTTTTTTTTGAAAATCAAAATAGGATTTTTTAAACATCTCCTTGACAGCAGAGTCTGATTGTATCACACTCCCACTTAAAATTTCCAGTGTCATGGTATAAAATCTAAATTCTTTAGGAGGCAAACAACCTTTCTCCCTGTATCTCCCACTTCCCTTGATATACCTTTTTTCATAAATTATGCTATAAGCACTCTCCCAATTCTAGTAGTTCTGTGTGTGTGGGTGTGTGTATGTGTGTATAAGAGACTGAATGTGTGTGTTGAGAGAAAATGACAGCGCCAGAGAAAGAGAAATGAAAAGATGGGGGGAGGAAGAAAAGAGAGATGGAGAGACAGAGAAACTAAATGTCACTGTACTTGGATATGCTTCATGGAATTTCAGATGATTTTTATGTTCTTTTTTGTGCTCTCTCTTATTTTCAAAAATTTCCTCAAAGATCAAGTTTGTTTTGAAATCAGAAAAAAAAAAACTGTCCATTATTACATAACTCAAGGGTATATTTTAAAGCTGAATTTTTTTTCATTTTAAAGTTCAAAAGATCTCTCATTTTAGAGACCATATGGCAAATTAGCTGTTATCATTCTGAAAATTATTGTAGTCAGCTACTTGTAGAACTCCCAGATTGTTATTTTATAATCATATATAATTTTTCTGTGAATAAATGTTAACTTTGAGTCAAAATATGTATATTAATCATAGCTTAGTATGACTTGTACACTTTTAGAAGAGTTACAAAATATATATTTTATCAAAGACCATGTTCTTAGAATGCAATAACAGCTTATTATAACTTATTGACACTTTTATGGAAGAATTACACAAATATAATATAGATTATTCAATACCATGTGATTAGAATTTAAAATCTGGTGATTTTTTGGTGTTTAGTATACTGTAATTATTCTCTACAGCATAAAGTAGAAAAGATCACACAACAGAGGTACACAGCAACTGTAAAGGAGTTCAGAGTCAATAAAGAGGACAAGGTTGCGTATGGTTTTTACTTTATTTCTTTAGAAGTAATTTCAACAAGACTTTGTTAGATGGGTAGAATTTTTAGATGAATGGTATATTTGGGGCAAAAGCATTTCCTTTAGCAATGATAAACCATAACACAAGATAAAGAATTATTACTGATTCAGTTTGGATGAAATGATGAAAAATATTAAAAGTGACAATATTATAATTGGTTAAGATCAAATTGTTGAGGTCTTGGAATTTCAGGCTCATAAGTTTTCACATTATTTTATGGTACAATGTAAGTCATTTCAATATTTTCAGTAACTGGGGGACAAAATTAGCATTTTATCACAGGAATATGAGCTCTTAGAATTACATATAAAATAGATTGCAGAATCACGGACGCAACTGATAAGAATTATTCTACAGTAAAAACAATATTTATCCCATGTTTGTACTCTATTCAGTGTGCCAGATGATATATATACTGCCTCAAAAACACATATATTCAATGCTATTGTATAATATCATATCATATAAATTACATAATGATATATTTTTGATACTAAAATGCATTAAGAATTCGTATTTTTCCCCTGATTTTCAGATAGGGACACTAACATACCTATCTTAACCAAAAGTTCACAAAACTAGTACTTTGTAACTTGTTCAGAACTTAACTACACAGATATAAATATAGAAATATAGTTGGGGAGTAAATTAATGGCTTGAGCAATATGTACCTTGGACAGGAAAATAGCCCTAGTAAGAAGCGAAAGAATAGATGACAGAAGTGGTAAGCAAGAATGATGGAGAGGATTTAAAAACGCCTGAAAGCTTGAAGGAGAGAAAATCAATATCTGGAGAATATTTCTGTGAAAAAACAGATGGTATAACCAATTTACTGCTTCTGATGCCAAAAGTATATCCAGCGAGAAGAGTTTTAAAATATAAAATATGAACGAAAGGAAGTGAAGAAGATAGGAGTGAAAGGAATGACGCCTTACTATTACACATATTGATTCAGGAAGTACGGTATTGGAATGATAATCAAAGCCACTGCAGTCTATGAGAGGTAGCATATAAAGAAACAGGCATGGACCAAAGACAAAATATTGAGGAACATCTGCATTTGGAGAGAGAGAGAAGGAAGAGATTGAGGAACCTAAGAAGTGAGTCATAATACAATGGGTTTAAAGGTTAAATGGTAGTAGCAAAACAGAGATAAACAAAGTTTTAATAGTTTTAAATCATGAAAAAGAAGGTGGTAATACAATAATTTCAGAGGGAAAATGTATGAGGGAGTTTCTTCTTTTTTTTCTTTTTCAGGAATGGAGAGGAATATGAATCTTTTTTATGGTTACAGTAAGAACTAATTGTCAATGAAAACATTAAAAATGCAAAGAGAAAAATAAAAGATAGTTGGTATAGCAGGATCCCAGGAGAGAAGAAAGATCAAGAGCAGAGTCATGGCATCTCAATTTAAAGAGATCTGTTGTCTTTTCTGAGACAAAGAAGAATAGACAAGGTGTATCAGGACAAGGGAGGAACTGGGGGGAATCTCCTGTTGAATGCCTTTGCCAATCTTAGATAGCCAGAAATTTTTGTCATCTGAAGAGAAGATGGAGTTGGCTTGCTACTGAGGGCTTGCATGGGGTGAAAATGTTTGTAAGAATCATTATGAAAAATGTGGAATGGAGCCATCAAAGTTGAATCAAGGAATGTTACATAACAGAGTCTCAGGACTTCTCTTCCCATGTCATTACATGCATTCAAAATGTATAGATCATAGTTATAATAAAGTGGTATGACTTTGTTTATTAATGCACTTTTTAAATATTATTATGGTATATATTTGTTGTGTTTATAATTCTTATTCAAATAGACTAAACTTACCATTTATCATAACACTTTTATCATCCCAGACACTGAAATAGGATAATATTTTGTCAATAATATTTTCATATTTTTTAAATTTACTGATTCATTCAAGAAATAATTATCAAATGCATTTCTTTGGGTCTAACACTGTGTTAAATACTGGGGAAGAAAAATAGGATGTTACTCTGACATGTCAGCATGGTTATAAATATCAGTTTCACACACAATCTCAAAAAACTCAAACTGTGCCAGATTTTACTTTAAAACTTCATGCAAAGGCCAATATTGACAAAAGAAATTGAACTCATTTATTTATCACTTACTTGGTGACACATTTTCAGGGAAATGTTTCCATCCATTCTCTCATTTAATTCCAGACTAACCTTATGAGATAGTCCTATTACTTTCCTCATTTACAGATAAGGAAACCAACTTAGAGGAGTTAAACAAATTGCTAAAGATAATATGGGTAAAAATAGTGGAACCAGCTTGAGCCAAGGTCTTTGTGATTCCAAAATTGGTTAATTTTACTAGATTAATACAAAAGAAAATAAAAAGTAAGTACATCTAAGGAAAGAAGAAAAAAGATAAATGACTTCAAAGAAAGTTAACACCTGACCTGCATAACATTTCTAAAACTAAAAACAAATAAAATGACCTGATATGTACAAGCACATACTACCTGAAAAACAAAGCATTTATATTTATAGTAATGACAAATTTTGAGTGTTTGGAAGTTCACTCACCTATCAGGATTCTATAAAAATGGCTAAATTTAATTTTACATATAAAGCAAAAAGTATGAAACACAAGGCTACCTAACATCCTGACTTCCAATTTTCTCTTGGGATATTATCATTAAAGATCATTATCTATTCATTTTCCAGTGATTCTAATCTGAACATTAAAGGGATGGACAATACATGCAGATTTAACCATATTCATGTCTAAGATTCTCTGGCAATTGTTCTCACCCCCTTTTCATCTGACATCTTGAAGCTTTTAAAGAATATCATATATGTTTATCTGCTTCTAGTGACAGACAACTACATTTCAACAACTTTCATATCACATTTGTCCAGATTATGAAATATAAATCCATATTTTCTTCTAAAGTGCTGGTTATTTTTCACATGGTCATAGTGAAAATAGTTACTTAGCAGTTTTAAAACTATATTCAAATGTCCATTTAGTCTTTACAAGAATTTGGGAAACAAGATATTATTAATACTACATTGTAGTAATAAGGAGACTGAAAGTGAGTGATCATATAACTTGCTATAAATCACCTAGCATTTTTGAAAATTGAGGGCTACAATTAATAAGTTTTTCTGGGTCATCATTCTTACTCTTCAGCATTGTTCTTTGAATAGAATTTTCAACCATATTTCCTGTCCCTGCCCCTGTCCCTAGAATAAAGATGCATAGGATAAGGATGTCTAATTGTTCCTTTATGTATTCGTAATATCTACAATAGTTTCTAGTATATTTTTATTTGTATTTGTGTATACACATATATATGTTTGTATGTATATAAACTGAATTATCCTATCTGCTGGAAGTTTTGTTTCAGCAGATCTAGTGCATAGTTGGGGAATCAGGTTTTAATAAATAGTGCACAGTTTTTTAAAGGCAAGCATATTTGAATAACCCTTCTGTATGCACCTAGACTCAACATGGCTGTCTAAAGCTGAAGTGGAATGAATAAAGATAAAAGCAAAGTAAGAAAAATAGGAAAGATGGGGAAAACTTTGGTAAAGAATATTAGGGGAAAAAACACCCAAAGAAAACTAAAAACAAAAAGCCCTGATGTAGAGAGCACCCTAAAACGGCATTGTTCAATCAATGGTAATTGCCTGTTACTTCTATTACTGGTGCCAATTCACTTCGTGTATTTGTAATTCAGATAAATGCTGTGCCAGCTTTTCCCTCTCTTTATTCTTGACACTTCTTTGGAGATAATGATGGTGAAAGGAAGGTAGTTGAGAAAAAAGGAGAAACTACCCAAAGAACAACAAGAGTTGAAGCAGCAGTTGCCCTGGAGGTCCAACAGAACTTGATTCTGGGAAAGAAAAGACTGACAATAATGATTAACATGTTCAAGAAACTGATTTTTCTTAATCCTAAAATAGAATAGTAATGACCTGATTACACACAATATTTCAAACTCACAAATACAAGTTCATGTCCTAAGTATAATTTTATTCTCTTTTGTTCAATTGTTCTTTAAAAAAATTTAAGGCACTGTGAGTGTAAAATATTTTGTCTTACAGAAGTTAGACTGATGAGCTGGCTTTAAGATTTTATAATGTTTTGGCCACATTGGAATTAAGTCTTCTTCCAAAAATATAAACATGTATATGTAGGCTGCTGGTGCAAATTGGAAGATGGTTGCCAGCATGTGTTTCTCTTTATTTCACAATGCTGTATTTAACAGGCAGGACAACAACAGAGCAGCCATTCTCACCACGTGCAGGATGGCAACTGGTGCCATAGGGCTGAGGACTGATGCAGAGAACAGGTTTCTCAGGTTCCTCAAATTATGTTTCAATTTTTCTTGAGAAGTTTCTACAGTGGTGAAGTTGAAGGATATCTTCTGGAATAAACCCAGAATTCAAAACATTTCAAAGATTAAAATGAACTGCAAAAGATACCTGAATAATACAGGGCTTAGCAAACTGAGTCATGACTTAAGAGAGGCAAAGTTGGATATTGGGCTCAGAAAGGAACTAGAAAAGACAGAGAAAGAAATTATTGGAATACAACAAACTCTTTTTGGAAGTTAGGTCAATCAAGTAAGTAAGAAACACATCACAGTTCTCAGATTTATATTTTAAAATTAATCATAAAATTAAAAAGTTAGAGGGTTCTGTTTTATTTAAACAAATAAATATCATTTAAAATAAATCAAAAATTGCCATAGGCAGCAATAAAGAAAAGGTTTGCGAATTTTTCACAGGGTTAGAAACATTTCCTTAGAGGTAATGGGAGCAAATCCAATGAATGGATCAGAATAATAACTTTTGCAGAGGTGGGAGAAGATAAAATAATTATATACATTTATATAGAAAATAAATATTAAAACAAGAGGTAAGTTATAAATTTAGACTTCTAAAATGATGGAAAAATATACTAATTAAATACAACTGAGGATAAGTCTAGTGAATCTAAAGAAAACTAAATTACACCATACCTTAGAAAGAAATGCAGATTTTTTTTAATCAGATAAAATACTCAAAGTATACACACAAGACCTTGTCTAGTGGAGATCCCATATCCTAAACAAATTGATGAAGTTGTAAGAATTGTTTATACTTACCATCTATAGTTTAGTAGTTGAAGGAGAAAGATCTGAATTTGAAACCATTTTTTACCTTTTTCAAAAGCTATTTTATTTACACACTGAGTTTTAAATGGGTGGCCACATTTATCATGATCTTTGTTGTTAGGAAATAATGTTTAAAGATTTGACCAGAAATACTCTAGTATATGTTTTATTACTCCATGTATAAAACTTAAGATTTCTGTAAATTGCATTAATAGGCTCCATACCAGCTAGAATACTTCTGGCTAAAAGTAGGAAAATAACTCATAAAATTAGCTAAAAATATAGAGAAAATCATTTTCTCATATAAATGGAAGCAGGGAGGGCTTCAGGAATATTTGGTTCGATATTGGTTGTTTCAAAGACCTCATCGAAAGTCAAAGCCTTTCAACTTTGTAGGTGTGAGACTCAAACTGGTATTAACAAGGTAACTGCAGGACATGGCGGAAAATTCAGGAAAGAAAGGCACGATGGTTTGAATTTGTCCTCTCTAAAATTCAGATGATCTCAGTGTGATAGTATTAAGAGGTGGGGTCTTTAAGAGCCGATTAGGCCATAAGAAATCCTCCCTTATGAATGGGATTAGCTTCCCTTATTAAAAGACTTGAAGGAGGGAGTTTGTCCCTTTTGGTATTCTGCCTTTCACAAAGTGAGAACATGACATTCCTCCCCCCCAGAAGATGCAGTCCTCACTAGACAACCAAACCAGCCTCCAGAATTAGAAAAAAAAAATAAATTTCTATTCTTTATAAATTACCTATTCCATGGTATTTTGTTATAGAAACACAAATGGACTCAGATAGATGGCATTCAGAGAAAGAAATAGATTATCTTTCTTAGGAAGCAAAAGACTTACTCGGTGACCAAACAGTGAAAGGTTATAATGCATAAAAAGGATCTGTTTTTTCTTCTGTGTGATTTATTTTTGCTGAATGAGAAGGCATTCCTAAGAGTGAGAGTTGGATGTTATTACAGGAAATAGGGAAGCAATATGTCCCCTGTCATTGACAGTGTTAAAATGATCAATTTCAGGTACTATAGAGGAGATTCTAGAACTCGAGACAAATATATCAATCTCCTTAGATTATTTTGGCATATATTTCTCTCTTTTTTTTTTACTAAGCTATCACTTATCCAACAAATATTTATTGACTCTCTACTATGGGCCAGCCACTAGAAAGACACAATTATTTATGGCACAAACTCAGAGAAGGCACTGGGGATACAGAAAATGAGTAGATTAATTTCTGTTGCCACTGCTAAGAAGTTAAGGAGAGTCTGAAAACAATTAGAGTAAATAAAATGTCTCATTTACATTTTATTTCTAGAATAAAGCACAGTAAACAAACGTTCTATAGAATATTCAAAATTATATTTTACAAAATTTGTGGTATGTCATTTTGTTAAACATACATTTGGTGAAAACTTATACTATAATTATTATACTTATATATAAATGCATTTTTCATATATGTTAATTATAATACGTTTATTACTGTATATCAATATCTAAAATTTAGATTCCAAATTAAGCTCACAATACTAGAAAGGATATTAAGAGAAATATGAAAGAAGATGCTGATGAAAACACCCAGTTGCATCAGAGATAAGATCTGGGAAGATACAGTTGTTTTCCTTTAGGCACAACCCTTAAGCGGCAAGTGTTTTGAAAAAGGAAATGTCTTTATGTATCTTCATATGAAATAGATACTATTAAAAATTATAAATTAACTTCAACATACAGAATCTTAACATAATGACCAATATATGTAATCTATAAGAATATCTTTTTAAAACTCATGTCTTAATTTAAACCTAATTTCAAAATGCAGGGTAAACATGGGCATGCCTAGTCAATAATCAAAAACAAAAATAATGGAATTAAGTGCGTATAGCATCATTCCTGCACACAATTAGCATTGCATTCTCTAATTGTAGTATATACCATACTTCCCCGCCCCCAACAAAAACTTGCTGGGCATATACTTTTCTTGGCTTTCCTTATAATAAACCATTTTTTAGAAGGCCCTTCTAGCCCTTTTCTATCTTATACATTTTTACTAATTGAAGGCCCCACTCATATTATCCCTTCTGTAAAGACTACTATTGGGACTCAAATAAATGTTCTGCTTCCTCCAACATGTTCATAAGTCTATGAATCACATCAAAATAAAGTTAACTGCTCATGATCTGTTTTCTCTTCTACACTGTGATTTCTCTGGGGCAAAATCAAGAAACAAGATTGCAATTATTTTTGCATTTTTTTAATCTTACAGAATACTTAGAAAAGGCGGATGCTCAATAAATGCCATTCAATAAATGAGGCACAAATTATTATGCAAACAAAGACATTATTTAAAGTCTAGCTGAATGGAAAGAGATCACAGACAGTTTTTAATAAATCGCATAAATATGTATGGTAATATAATCAAAATAGAAGAGAAAATCCTCTACTAAGGG
This sequence comes from Lepilemur ruficaudatus, assembly GCA_963574885.1. NCBI lineage: Eukaryota > Metazoa > Chordata > Mammalia > Primates > Lepilemuridae > Lepilemur > Lepilemur ruficaudatus. Next base: position 18,025 of record CAUYRT010101038.1, on the reverse strand, counting down.
CCATAGGGGATAGCCAGTGGTTTAATGTCAAATATTTTTTACAGTACTTTAGTCAGATGAATTAATGAAGATAGGAAATGGAATTAATGGTCATATCTATTCTCTTTAACAAATATTTATATATCCTGCTATGGTTTGAATATGTCCCCCAAAAAGCATATGTTAGAAACTTTCTTCAATGGAACAGTGTTGGGAAGTGGGGGCTAATGGAAGGTCTTCAGGTCATGAGGGCTCCACCCTCATGAATGCATTAATGTCCATAATAAAAAGACTTGAAGCTGTAAGTTCAATCACTTGCTGTTTCTTGCCCTTCCTTTGCCCTTCTGCCATGGGATGACTAAGCAAGAAGGCCCTTGCCAGATGTCGACCCCCTTAATCTTGGACTATGCCATCCCTAGAATCATGAGCCAATAAATTTAGGTTCATTATAAATTACCTAGTCTGTGGCATTCTGTAACAGCAGCACAAAACAGACTAAAATCATCCTTATACTTATCATGCACAAATTGCCCTAAAGGCATGCATGGTTTATTTTGGAATGTAGAATTTCCTCCAGATAAAATGAACTCTCTGCTATGCCCAATGTCTTAGCTTAGACAGAATCTAGTCTCCCACTCTGTGATAGAGAAATTTAATCTACTTCCAGGTACTAGAAAATATGAGCCCTGAGTTTGTGGTCCAGCCCTCATTTCAGCCTGTGCCAGCTTGTGGGAGATGTATGACAGTCTATTTCTCCTCAGCCACTCCTTCCCAAATTCTGTACTCTGAAAAGAACTGAAGCTTCCTCCATCTGCACTGCATTCAGCCATAAAAGAATGTTTGTCCTCAGATTTGTTAACCAATGTGTAACTCTTTCTCTGTGTTTTTCAAATAATATATTTTATATCTGTAAACTATAAACAATGAACTCAAAATACAGCCAATGTATTGTTAATGAGTCTAGATGAAACATTATCTCTTATTTTAGATGGATGGAATAAAATCCACCTTGCCTGAGAGGAATTAAAGGGTGCTTAATTATCTACACTTATCTGCGCTAGTCTATGTAGGAACTAAAGTTAGAACCAGTTTGTTATTTTGTTTTCAAAAAACTGAATATGCACTCAGCATAATTCACCATCTTTCGGATAAGATGTCTGCTTGTCAGAAACATGAGAAGAATTGAAAATTTACCTGTCACCCCTGAAGAGAAATAATCAGTTAGACCTTTTTCCCCCATCATGTGGGTAAAATTATTTCCTACAGAGTTGAAAGGCAAAATTCAGGCTGACTGAAAATAATTGTCCCCTTCAAATAAAAAGAGGGAAAATATCATAAAGGATCTTCTACCTATGAAATTTTCACTTCTACCTATGTGGGTCAGTTGTTAATAACCTCAATTAATTTTAAAAAATAATTATAAATATCCTTAAAAATCACAGAAAAATGCCTTCACAAATAGATATTTGAGACCATGTATCTGAAATTAAGGACAACTACCTGAAGTATTAACTTAGAAAGAAACTTCTGTTTCTGAAGTTTGTAAAATATCTGGGAACTTGTGGAAATTTTATCCTTTATTTCTGACTGTTATGAATTAGTGTTTGTCCTAACCACGTGGCTTATAGTTATATTATTTTAGTTCAATATCTAATAGTCATTTAGCATTAAAATAATTATCTGTTACCATAAACCTAAGATCCTTATTCTTACCATAGTGTTTATCTTGGAGCCAAATATATGATCATATTGATTTTCTAAGACATGTACACTTTCCGAAGTTTGTGTCCCTATTGTTTAAACTACTTAAAATAAATTTTAAAAGGAATATCCTATAAATAAATTTTAAATGAAGTATAAATGACTACACAACACAGAAATGATCTAGATAAAATATGTTGAACATTTGACTGGATGTCAAATTAACTAAGATTTATTCTGAATTTACTATTTGATTATCAATGGTCTCTGAGCCTATTATTTATACACACATACACCACACACACGCATATATATATACCATCTGTATACATATATATATTTTTCAAAACACCAAAAATAACTAAACATATAAACATACATCCTTGTGTGTTTGCATGTGTGTATATTCTTGTTTTGAATCTGATTCATAACTTCAAAATAATAAGTTTTATTTTTTCCAAAAGTTGAATTTTTCCTGAAATCTTTTATAAAATAATTCATAATAGATACTTGAAGTACATAATCTTGATAAAAGAAGTAAAATCTTAGTTACTTTTTGATGTAAAATATAATATTTTCAATATATATGGATCAGAGAATACTTTGTACTAACCAAGGAAAGTCAAAAATTGCTAACTTCTTTATTTATGCTAACCAAATTGTTCTGGGCCACCCTTAAAGTGAGACATAACTGTAAAATAATAAGCCATAATATAACTTTTTTATGAAGAGCCTGTTATATATGGGTTATCAAGATATTCTGTTCTGACAGACAGTTGTGGGAAGCGGACTCTGTAATAATAATGATCACCACTGCTGGGTGGCACATCCATCCACTTTGGGTGATGAAACCTTCTGCAACTTTTCGAAGAAGGAGTTTTAGAAATGAGTCAATGCAATCATCATACTCTAAGGTTGGGAGTAGAGATTACCGAAACCTCATCTGTAGAAAACCATAAACCATATTGACCTAAAGAAGAGAATTCCACAAATGTGAAAATTCTCTGATCTTAATTCAAGAATGTGAATAAAGGACAAACAAAAAGTAGTTTGTTCCACATTCCTCTTTGTCTACCTTAACCATTATATAGGCTGCTTTATTATTGATATTTCTATTTTTTCTTTATTTCATAAAGGCTTAGTTCTAAATTGTAATAATAAATGTGGCTTTTTCTAATATTTCAAATTCAGAATTATGCAATAACCCAACATCTCTTTTCTATAGCAGGCACGCTTTTGCTCACTGTCTCTGTCTCTCTCTCTCTCTCTCTCTCTCTCTCATAATTAAAGTATCACCTCAAATATAATTTTTAATCAAGACCTTCTTTGACATATGTAAAGTATCTCCTATCCTAGTAGTTATTTCCTATCTCACATTCTACTTTACTTTATATATGATAGCACTTACCACTATCTGATTAATGACCAGCCTCTTTCATTAGAAAATAAATTGTTATCAGGGACCATGAAATCTTGATTATCTGGTAGAAACGTATCTGACCCCTAGAAGAAGTTCAAAAATATCTGTTGAATAGAGTTTTAAAAGTCATTTACTATACTGCTCAGTCTCTGAAGGCTAAAAGTAAATAATTACTTTGTAGAAAGTATAAAAATTAAAATTTGACATTAGAAACCTACTAATTTATAACAATAGTGTTTTGCTTTACTTTTATTTTCACACTTGTGGTTGATTAAATTTTGAATTTCCAGAGGAAGCTTCTCTTTCAAGGTTAAAATATTTGATAAAAAAAAAATTAGTACTGTGTTTCTTTGGTCAAATAAAACTTGATCTTATATTTAATTTCTTTAAGATTATCCAATTTCTTTAAGAAACAACAAGAAATACTCATGACCTTCAACTAAGATAACAAATTGAGAAAGGACACTTACTTAGAGGCCAACTGACATTATCAAAAGAATATAAAAATAGGGGACTATCTGAATCATCACTAAACTAAGAACAGAACACCATCTACATCCCAGGTATTGTAAAGATGTCATGTGAAATATTGTACATATAGAATGGGGATAAATGAAGGCAGAATTACATGTATAGACATATTCTCCAACTGAATATCTCATAGTAAATATAAATTTTCCAGAAAAGACACCCTACTAATATTTTATGATTGATATGAAACTAGGACTTTTCAGAAAAACAAGCCATGGGACATACTTGCAGCACAACATTTAAACTCTCTGTTTTGAATTATCAGCATTGAAATCAACTGGTAGTAGAAGCCTGGAATTAGCTGGCTATTCCAAACCCAGCAAGAGAACAAGGCTTCCCCTGAGCACAATAGTTTCTCCTTTTTCAAGAAAATTGTGTCACCAGTTAGAAGCCTAGGAACAGTCCTATGTGGCAACTGAAGTGGAGATCGGGAAAGGCGACCAGCAGAAGTGGCAGCAAGGCTATTTAAGAAGAAATTTCCAACACTGTCTTTACGAAAGTATATAAATAGATGGAGAGCTCATTTTTCAAAATAGAATGGGTAAACAAGACATAAACAAATAAACAATTCTGCAAGAAAGATTACAATGCACAAACAAACATTATTGAAATGTATTTTCAGGGAAAAACACATCAAACCTAATTTGCTTTACATTTTACCTCATTTAAAAAATTGCATAACATTCATAAACAGAGAAAAATGTAAAATAATAAAAAATAGACAAAATAAAAAGTGAGCTAAGTGTCAGGAAAAAATAAGAAGGGAAATGGATGAGTTAATGGAATACGATAAAGAAACTAAAAAAAAAAATGATATACCTTTGGTTCAGAACCAGAACTCAGCACAGAAAACTAAAGTAAAAATTAGATTGGGACAAACTTGCAAAGCTCTCTCAGAATACAGAAAAAGAAGAAAGAGATGATAAATAGTAAGGGAGAAGATGAGATACTGAAAGCAGATAAAAAGGGCTTATTTGATGATAATTTGGGTTTCTAAAGAAGAGACTAAAACAAAGAAAACATGAGTGACATGAGCAAAAAATAGTTCCAAGAAGTGGGTAAAAATATGAATCTTTAAATGTATATCAGTAAGGGCTAATGATTTCCAGATAAGGATGGAAAAGTGAAGCCAGTTCTAAGAATCTCCCTCTTCCAAGACTTATGCAAATGAAAAGGATCAGAAGATGCTGATTTTTTTTTAAGTGTACAATTCAATGATTATTAGTAAATTTACTAAGTTGTACAGCTATTCACATAACTCAATTTTCGGGGATTTCCTTCCCCTTATTGAGACTCTTAATTCTCTCCCCCAACTACATTTCAAGCATAGTTCCTAATGCTTTGCCCATCTTGCAGAAGCTGAGCAACTAATACTCCCAAATTTGAAGAGAAGTTGTAGTAAAGGATTACCATGAACATTTTGTTTTTTCTTATTGGGAGAATTAGCGGGAGATGGAGTTGAAAGTAAAAGTGGCAGCTATAGAGAGACTAGTGAAAACCAAAGAAAAACTATACAATTCAGAACAGGTTTAGATAAGTGATCTGTTACAGCACTTGCCAATGATTTAGGAAATCATACCAAATTCCTAGTGAGCGTGAAGTGATTTTGAATTTAATTTTTACTGAACAAAAAGCAAATAACCTCACGAACGGGTCATACTCACCCCAGTAAGTGTCAAGTCTACAGAAAAGTGGACAAAACACAAAAGCCTACCATCAAACTGTATCTCATATGGTGAGAAAGGAATAATGGAGCATTCATCCACAATATTTTAGAATAAATGGTTGTAAACAGAATTATCCAAATTTAACATAACCACAAAAAAATGACATGAAAATGACAAATATACAAATAAATGCCACGTATGAAAATATATTCAAATAGAGAGATAGCCCCATTTAAAACTTGGATAAGACATAGTACAAAAATTAAAAGAAAAATTATCTCAAAGGCTTTGTATGATAGAAATTAATAAAATAATGAATTAACTAAAATTAAACTTAAGAAAAGATAGAACAAAACAATTGTATAAAAATTCAAACTACAGAGAAAAGGGTACAAATTGACCAAAATAGCACCATAAAAGAAACAATAAATAACTAATATAAGAGTCATGGTAGAAATAGAAATTATGCAACTGAAGAAAGAATTTTGGTAATCACAGTAAATTTAAAAATAATATGCAGAGATAAAAATAGAAGATGTGATGGCAATAACAACAGAATAGAAATAATACTTTGAAATGAGAAAATTCAGCAAATGAGATGTAACATTTAAATATATAATAAAATATTTGAAATGTTGCCAAATTTTGTGCAATGTCTAAAAGTCAGATAGATAATAGATGGGTAGATAGAGTTTTACATAAAATATCTAAGATATGGTCCTAATTCCAAATCTGGGAAACCTAAGGTATATAAAAAAAAGTTCTTCAAATATTCTAGTTGAAAAAACAAATATTTTAAGGGTGAAAAATCAGGCTGTTTTCTAACATCTCCACAGCTTTATTCAATAACGTGAAATACTGAAGAAACGTCCTCAAACTTTTACAGAGTAGAAAATAAAAATCGTGGTAGGCAGAATATTAGCCCTGCAAAGATGTCAATGCCTTATGAATCCTGTGAATGTGGTACCTTAAACTAATGTTTAATGCCCAGAAACTGTGAAGATGGTACCTTAAAAGGCAGAAGATGTTCGTAGATGGAATTAAAGCTTTTGAGACGAGGAGATTATCCTGGATTATCTGGATAGGCCAGATCTAATTATATGAGTCCTTAACATATTGACTGCCACACTAGAAAAAAAAAAATTTTTCCTTGGGGCCGTGGTGGTTTTTTATGAAAATAGAATAAAAACTTCAAAAACAAACCATATGTTTTCCCACAGAAATCTTCTCTAGATACTGACTTTCTCTCCTTCAAGTTATCAGCCATTTAAAAATCCTCCCCATCATTGTTGCTTTAAAGCTGCCATTAACCAACTCATATCACTTCTGTCATCCTTTGTAATTTAGTGAAAAATTTGTTATTTTTTATTGTTTTCTATGTGTGACTTATATGCAATTAAATTGTCAATATTAATTGTAACAGTAAGAACATCAACAAGTAAGATTTCCACGAACCAACTGCAGGGTTTTGCCCAGGGGGGCCACGTAACATGTGTGCTAAAGCATGGCAGCATGAGTTGCCTAGGCGCCACGCATCTCGCAAGGTGAAGAGACGTGTGATTTACATATACTTCACGAAGCCCCGTGCTCACAACTAACATGAGTTAAGTACAACTCACATGCAGTTAATGTGTTAAAAGTGGAAGAGGAAGGTAAGAAGGATGAGTCAGAGAGATGGACTCAGAAGAAAGATTTGATGCTGCATTGCTGGTCTGGAGATATACGGTGCTCTGGCAAGGAGAAGACAGAAGCCTCTAGGAGCAAAAGGTGACCCCAAACTGACAGCCATCAAGGAACAGATCTTAGTCCTGCAGCCTCATGAGACTGAATTCTGCCAACACCAGAATAAACAAGGAACTAGGAAGGAATGCTGTCCTGCCTGCTCAGACCTTGAGATTTAGCGCCTTGAGGCCCTCACTTAGTATCTGATTCATCGAACCATAGGATCATAAACTTGTGCTCTTTAAAACCACTAAATTAGTAGTAATTTGTCATAGCATTAATAGAAATCTAACATGTAACTGAAGGATATTATACACAGTCAAGCTGTGTCCAAGTATAAAGAAAACAGGCAGCCACATGATTGAAAGAATGATGGGAACACTTTCTTGGTGGTTCTAATGAGGTTGAATTAGAATTGCAGGCCCAACTGCTCTTCCTTCTTTTATTTTTAAATATCTGAGGAAGAATGAGACTTCCTAGTGCAGTGACTTGAGAGACAGCTGAATAACACCACTGAGAAAAAGAAATTAGGAGGAACAAAGGAGTGTTAAGAGAAATTAGAATGTTATCTTTCTTATCTTTTTTTCCCTCACAGGGAAGGAGGTTAACCATATTATACATATTTGAAAATTGTGTTTAAACATAAACATGTACATATATACATATATATAATCTTTTAAAAGTTTTAATTTATATATAATAGTTGTACATATTTTGGGGTACCCAAGATACTCAGATACTTGTATACAATGTGTAATGATCAATGCAGGGTAATTAGGATATTCGTATCTTCAAACATTTATCTTTTCTTTGTGCTGGGAACACTTTTAGCTATTTTGAAATATACAATAAATTATTGTTAATTATAATTTCACTACTATGCTATCAAATACTGGTACTTATTTCTTCTATCTAATTGTATTTGTGTACCCATTGACCAACCTTTCTTCTCCCCCACTTATCAAGAACAGGAAAGAATACATCTATCTCTTTCAAGAAAGTTTCCATCTAGTTTTGGAGCTAGAACTAACATATGTGAATCATTTAGCAAAATATCAAAGTTAATGGGAATGGTTCTCACTCTAAATACAACTGACATTGCATTGGTTAAGTGTCCAACACCCTACTTCCAAAATCAACAGGAAAAATGGAAATCTCTAAGGCACTTCCTGAAATTAATCACCTTACAATCTTCTTAAATGTTCTGCATTTCTCTTGGAGTGTGCCTAAATCATGGATGTTTGAGAATGGCAGCAGGCAAATCTATCCTAAGCAGTACAGCAACAAGAATTTTGGTTATTGTTCATTAAATCTTGGTATTTTGGTCAAACAAAATTATTTGTCTAATCACCTGTCATCTTCTTGTTCAAGAATATAATTAAATTGGGATTAATTTGGCATTACTCCAACACAATTTTGCTGAATTCAGAAGAAGAGAACTTTTTCGGAAAACTATATTTTATCCTTTTTTTCTTTTTAACTTAAGGGAAAGTTCTAGACAGAAACTGAAGAAATAGTGAGCACTCATTGCTTGGGCCTTACATTGAACACATATACATACATTGTTCTTATCTGTCACATCTAATTGAACATGCTATATTAACACATCTAACATAATAGTACACAGTGTGTTACCATTCATTAGTTACTTGGGCCTTTGCTCTATCATAAGGCTTATTTAGAGACAAAAAAAAAAAAAAGGAAAAGATGCCAGTCTGGTGAGCCAAGGTACCCTTGAGCATTTGAGACAAGATTTGAGTGAGGTCTTAAAAAATGGTAAGATTCACAGACATGCAAATGAGACTCTAGGGAATTCAGAGCAAAGGAAACTATGTTTATAAACCTCTGGAGGCAGAATAGGCATGCTGACTTTGTGGAATGGCTCAAAAAAGCAGAGGAAAATTATATTGCTAATATAGGGAATGGATTGCTTGGGGAAAACAGAAATTAAGGCAGCACGAAATAGAAACTACTAAATAAAAAATTTTAGTAGGACATGACAACCAAAACGGTGCTTAAGAAAAATTACTAATGATGTGGTGTTGGAGGAGAGAAATGGTACACGGTACATAGTGAGATCATTGCAGTCGAACCTGAGGTATCATGTAACAGAGAGGAAGAGTTAGTGGTATGTATTTTATTTCAAGAGATGTATTTGATGCATTTTGTAGATGTGGAGCAAAAGCAAGATTATTCATGTATGTATTGAGTCATGTTTTTAGTCATTCCATACTAGGGCACACCGTCACATAATACTTCAAAACACATTAGTGCTAAAGTTGGAGTTTGGACCAAACCAAACAAGTCAAAGAGATAATTTTATTGAATTAAAAGTCATTCAAAGCCATGTCTCATTCAAAGCCGTGTCTCTCGGTGAATTCATGCATAAGGACTAGCTGGATGAGAAAATGAAGTGCTAGATCAAGGCGGTGACAGAGCAGAAGCCAACTATGTTTTGAGATAATTGTACAAACCCTAGGTGTGATCTACCTCTCACTGTTTCAGTATGAATTTGCTTAATGCATTTTGATCCCTAAAGACTACTAGAAGCCATATTTAATTTACAATAAAATTTAATTTGTGGTTAGTCTATATGTGTAAGCTAATGTGACTTTTTAATTTGCATTGTGTGCCAGTCCTTGACCTTCAGTTTTTCTTGTCTATTTTCCCTTCAGAGAGTGCATTCATTTTCATGAATTTGTTCATTACTTCTTTGCTGGAAATCTGGACTGTCCTATGTGTTACTCTAACATAGTGTATTCACAACTTTTTTTGGTGGAGAGAAAGGAGAAGCACAGATATTTTTCTAAGTAGAATATTGCATGGAAGCCAATATATTTTCCTCAACTTTCAAATCCTTATTCTTTATTTATTAAAATCTTATTTTCAAATTTCCACAGGGTTTATATCTTGGGATTACCTGTGTGTGTGTGTGTGTGTGTGTGTGTGTGTGTGTGTTTGTAGGTGAGTTGCAGGATTATATTTGGAAGCATTAGTCTGTTTGTTTTCTGTTTACTGCTTTCTCATCCATACTGCTGAGGGTATCCTCTGCCTACATAAAAACAGAAAGGAAAACATAACAAAACAAAATAAAACAAAAAAACCTTAAAAGAAGCCTCTTGCTTGAGTGCAGGTCAAAGATTATCTCGATGGCTGCTTACAGACCAGTTGTTCTGCTACCAAAGAATCAATAGCAGTTAGGAGGGGGGCAGAAAAGAGAGGTGGTATACACAGGTATTAGGATGAGTTAGAAAATATACAGAGACAAGATACATCAATGAATGGTTGGTAAGAAGGAATATCTGATGTAAAGACAAGAAATATGAATGAAAGAGACTCAGAATATAGAGCCTCCAACAACTCATCCCTTGTGGGCAATCCACTATCCATCAGTTATATTTAAAATTCCCCCTGAATAGATATTATGGACTTCAACACCTGTATAGAGATGGAGATATAAAAGAAAATCTTGTCCCCCAAACAAGGTGGTAATATCCAGAAGCATTTGACAATCTCACCATGAGCCAGAGCAGCTATGGGAATACCACCACTGTTGCATGGAGTTACTATAAAGACTGCACCGTATTCTTTCTTTCGGATGTCTTTAACTTTTACCTAACTGATCTTTGACTTTACTAATCCATTGTGTATGTGTATTCATGTCACAGAAATAAACACATCTTTCAATTTGTTTTTCTTCTTTCTATTTATAGTAACTACCCAGTATTAGATAGAAAACCACACATATATGATGACAGGCAAAGTCTTCCACATTGCAACTTCACTCATTTTCCAGTACTTTACAAAATAAATTAATTCATTTTAATCTAGCAATTTTCCTAAAAGAACTATTACCTCCAAATTAATTTTTCCACATTATATCAATTTACAGGAATACATATCTCTACTTTCTTTCTTTATTTTATTTATTATTTTTTTGTTTTGTTTTGTTTTGAGACAGAGTTTCACTCTGTTGCCTGGGCTAGAGTGCCATGGTGTCATCCTAGCTCACAGCAACCTCAAATTCCTGGGCTCAGGTGATCCTTCTGTCTCAGCCTCCTTCGGTCCCATGACAGTAGCAGGGACTACAGGCATGCACCACCATGCCCAGCTAATTTTTTCTATATATTTTTAGTTGACCAATTAATTTCTTTCTATTTTTTTAGTAGAGATGGGATCTCACTCTTGCTCAGGCTGGTTTCAAACTCCTGATCTTGAGCGATCCTCCCGCCTCAGCCTCCCAGAGTGCTAGGATTACAGGCGTGTGCCACCACACCAGGCAGATATCTCTACTTTGTTTAAGCTCTGATCTACTATAAAAGGCTCAGTTCTCATGAAATCTATATTCAAATAAACTATGATTGCTTTATATAATTTAGAACTTGAGTACTATGTACTGTTTATTATTTTCCATATATGTGAGTCTATGCTAGATTATTACAACTATAAGTTTTTAAATCCCTACTATAATTTTCCTGACATTTTATCCATTTTACCATTAAACTAATATCCTTTGAGGGCCTGTCCCGTGTTAGGTATTATTCTCTGTCTTGGAAATATAAAGAACCAAGAAGGTGCCTGCTTTCATTGGACTTATCCTCCAGCAGTAACGCTGGATACTTATTCTTCTGCTAACCTTATCAGTACCACACTGCTGAATATTGTTAGAAAAATTCACAAAATGTTAAATTTTTCTATTACTGGGCTTACCTGCACTATATCAAAACTTGCAAATCATACTGATCTTTTTAAACACATCTCAGGTGATACATTTTCACAAAATTGCTTCTGAAACCTCTCTTCTAGATGCACTGCCACTCAACTCCAAAGCCTCATATTTTCTTATTAAACTCTCTGATAAATGATTTGTTGTATATTTTAGTCTCTTCTTCATTTTGACTATATTTCAGAGTACTGATGCCCTACTAATCTTTACATTTCCTTTTTATCCAGCCCAATGTCTTATAGAACTTAGGTAACTAAACATATATTTCACCACTGAGTTTGTCCTTCATTTATTCGTTTCATACAACAAATATTTTCTCAGGTATGTGTCTGGTGTTATTGAAATTTTTATGCTTCCTTGGTGTCAGTGTTAATATAATCTGTAATCATAAATCAAGTACCTCATTCATGTCCTAAGTACTATCATCAAACCATAGAAATATAGGAGGGAAAAGAACCCTTTAATTCTTCCACAATCAGATTCACAAGCTCTTTGTAGGTAGGCAATTATGACATACTCTATTATTTTATTCTAATGTTGCATATTTTACTCTTGACAACAACGGAACGTGTTCAAATAGTGTTTTTGAATTTACTAAAGATAACTAGTTTCTCAATCATATTAAAATTGGTCAATATAATTTGACCAATACTATCTACTTATTAAACTCTTTAGGGAAACAAAACTGTGTCAATATGGCACATACAAATTAATGAAAAAATTAAGTCATGTTCATATAAAGAACAGCTAACGATAGAGCATTTTCAGAAAAAGTAACCCCCAGTGACTTCAGTTGGAGGAGAAAAACTCAGGGAAACACTGGCTACTTTGGCTACTTTGTCCTCTTTCAGCCTAAAGCATTCCCATTCTCACCTTTCTCTTGGAAAAAAAGACAGAAATACCCAAGATGGCCAAAAAATAATGTTCTCCAGTAAAATTCATCAAAATATGTGTGAAACTTTTCCAGTTAACTTTTATATTATTGTATCAAATGATGTATATCTGCAAAGTAGTTTTGTGAACACTTTGTCCACAAATTCTATCACCCTCTGTTTAGTATTACTAAGCACAGAGAGTTATCTGCTCCTTGTAGCTGCCTGAAATTAAGTAAAAGAGGGATTTTGTTTTGTTTTGCTTTTTTGAGACAGGATCTGCTCTGTCACCCAGGCTAGAGTGCAGTGGCCTCATTATAGCTCACTGCAACTTCTAACTTCCGGGTTCAAGCTGAGCCTCCTGCCTTAGCTTCCCAAGTAGCTGGGACTATAGGCATTCACTACCATACTTGGATAATTTTCTGTTTTTTGTAGAGACGGAGGTGACAGTGGTTCACTCTTGCTCAGGCTGGTCTTGAGCTCCTGACCTCAAGGGATCCTCCCACCTCAGCCTACCACAGTGCTAGGATTACAGGCATGAGCTACTACACCTGGTTTGCAAAAGCGATTTTATCGTGCTCAATTACAGATAATCATTTTCATTCCTTGTACAGAGGGTTTATGAGATGCAGTCTGTCCTCCTTAGAAGGAGACACCTGCTTGTGAGGAAAACTCTGTGTCTAGCAGCCCTCAAATAGGAATTTCAAAGATATTCAGGAATATGAAAAATAAAAGAAATTCCACAGACTTTTAACAAACCCCATAGGGTAATATCTGAATGGTGTGTACTATTGTTTTCAGTAGAGATAAAAGAGTAAAAAAAAAATCCTTTTAATTGGCTTTTAAGACTATAGGTAATAAAAATTTTAACTTCATTATATATTTTGTCAGAACTGATATTGGGCCTACTCTAAAGAAGGTAGTCAACCCTAATTTTGGCAAGCACATAATTAAAAATAAGGTTATGAAAAGGCAGAAAATAATTTACATTAAATGATACAGATCTGAGCAGCTTTCCAGACTGCTGCCCGCGCTGGAGCTGCAGGCTCAGCAACATTTTACAATAAGCAGCTCCCGTAGTACCACATAAACCGAATCACTTTACAAGAGGCAGATGAGGAATTTGAAACCACTTTGGATTTGACATTTTTGTTAAAATTTAATTGAAAAAGTTATAGAAGTGAAGATAATGTGAGGAAGCAGTGCATAAAGTCATCTCTTTCTCACTATTTTATCACATGGCCTCATCACCTTCCCAAAACACCACATCACTTTGATTTCTCAATGCCTTAGATGTCTAGAAAAATACAGATCACATCTCAATACATTATTAATTTAAAGTAACGAGGTTGAAAGCAAAGAGAAATGCCTCTTTTGCGGTTACAAATTCATCTATATTCATTGTTGTTCTTGTTAGTAAAAACATGACAGCTTGTAGCATTTTTTACCCCATTTACCTATGTAGACAGTCTCATGCTTTGGTTGAATATTTAAGATTAATTAGAAATGGTTTAGTAAATTACATGAAGGAATAAAACGTTATATGATAAATATTCATCAAAACTTGGGTAAACTAGTGCATTATTAGTATAGCTGAAATACTTAAACTACTTTCTTCCCTGTACATATCAAAGATTCACTTACATGTAATAAAAAGAAATAGATATAAGTCCAAGAAAATTTGATACTAAGCATTATTAAAATTATCTTCAAATCAAAGTATCAGAACTATAGCAAAGCATAACCATTACATTGAGTGTTAGTAATAAAATGTGAATAATTTATAACTGTGACTTAAATGGAAAGAATTAAATCAGTTTGCATTAACTACATCAGATTATATAGTAAACACATATGTTCTGTATTTCAGATTTTCTTGTAAAAATACCATTCCTGCTTTAGAAGAATCACAGAGAATAAGGAAGAGTGATAAACGACAAATTAAATGCATGTAGAAAATATAATATCGGTTGTTATACAATGTCCTTTGGGAGTAAAGGGGTGAAAAGTGGCTAGCATTAAGGTTTGGAGAGATGCAAGGATGTTTTAAGAGGTTTGGGTGGAGAAGCATCCATGGAGAATGACACAGGGAAATTGAACTGTAGGTCACAATTTTTAGTGTCTAATCCCCCCACCTTCCAAATAAAGAAATGCTTTCCTTCTCATTTTTTAATGGAATCTCTTGTAAACCAGCATTTTTCTTAAGTTTTAGAATGTACAGTTCTATACTGAAATGCCATCATAGTTTCAGTTATCAGAGAATTCTAGTAGGAAACTTATCTTTCTTAGATATTAGAAACATAAATTTGGGCAAGATTTGAAATAGTAAATAAGTATCTTTTTTGTGTTATCAAGTGGAAAAGTGGTAACCAATAGCTAAACCTTCATATTACAAGTAATGATTTATCAACATTATGCAGGGGTTTTGTTTAAATATGAATATTTTACACATTAGCTGAAGAACAAAACCTTAAAGCAGCAGGTAGTCATCATCACTAGTCCTCTGAATGTCCTGACACTTCTTGCATGTTTAAGAGGGAGAGAATCATGAAAAAAGCATAAATCACTCTTTCAAAAGACAACCAGTGAAAACCATAAAAGCATAAAATAAAGAATTAAACACACAGTTCAATGCATTAAACATTAACCTGAGTTCTGTTCAATGGAAATAATTACCCAAGGCTAAACCATACTCTAAATATTTATTTATAAATAAAATTCTAAATTGAGAGGTAAAAAACAGTGATGATAAGTAAATAACTATTCAAACTTTGTTCTAGCAGAAGAAGCATCAGAAATAACTTCTACTCCCCCAAGCCCCTGTGAGAATTATACATTCCTTCCCAGTTGATGTCAGGCTTGCTTGGCTCTGTGATTTTTTGATACCTCCCCTATGAAAAAGTTATATATATTCACTAGTTACATTAGGAATAGCCATACAACTTGCCTTGGCCAATAAAAGGTGTCACCTTAGGAGTAGCTTAGGAACTAGTGGGCATTTTTTTAATGATGTCATTTCCTTCTGCCATAAAAAACAACTTGTCCCAAATAAGGACTCTTTCTTCAGACAATACAAGAAGTAAAGACAAAGTAGAATAGAACCACATTTGATGCACGACAGACATGAAATATATATGTTTGGTTGTTATACATAACACTGTCACATTGTGAATGTTTTTTGTTGTAAAACATTGCTTAAGTTCACTTATATTTGATACTTATCTATTTGGTATAAGGAAAGACCACCTATAAAAGCAAAAATTAAAATAAAAAACAAAAAACAAAAAAAAAACCCTTTGCTTTCATTCTTAAGAAGCAATTATCAGGGGAAAAACTTCCTGTCTTCAAAGGGAAAATTGTACAAGAAAAAGGAAAATTTATTTTTAGGAGAAAAAAGAACACACACATCTCACTACTGTATCTGTAACATCCGGATTTGAAGTAAAGTGAACATCTGAAGAGTCTCAAATTATCTGAAGCAGGGGTCCTCAATCTATGGTGAGTTGTATAATTATTTCATTATATATTACAAGGCAATAATAATAGAAATAAAATGCACAATAAATGTAATACACTTGAATCATCTTGACACCATCCCCCCTGGGCCCCCCTAAATTGTCTTCCATGAAAATGGTTCCTGGTGCCAAAAAGGTTGGGGACCACTGATCTAAAGTAACATTATTTAAGGTGTCATCTTCAAACAGGCCAGATCAGTATCACCTGAGCTTGTGAGAAACGCAAACTCTCAACCCTGAGTCAAACCTACTGAATAGGAATCTCTGTGGGAAGAGTTAGGAATCTGGGTTTCAGCAAGCTCTCCAAGTAGTCCTTAGGCAAGCTAAAGTTTGAGAAACATTGATCCAAAGCATATTGGTCTCAAAAGATTCAAGTATAAGTTATGTACACCCAGCCCATTCTAAGAATCACCCTTTTTACTTTTCAACGTATCCTTGTTCATTAGTTTGATTTTCAACATTTTATTGATTTATACTATCATATTTTTATTTTAATGTAAATGCCTCTATACTTAGAAAGAGTATTGATTCTACCTTCCAACTCGTGTATTATTCCAGTTTTGGCACAGCTTTTATTCACTCCAGAACAGGATATTCCTTCTATACATAAGGTAAAAAACAATATTTTGCAGGTCATGAATAGAAGTTTTCATTCTTTTGATTATCTTCATTCATTGTGATTCTGTTTTGTTATTCAATAGTTTATTTAACAAATAACTTTAAGCACTTACTGCATGCAAGTCATGCTGCCCTAACTGCTGAAAAACAACATAAGACAGAGACCTTCCCTTCATTTACCCACCATTTCCTCATTCTTAGTGAGAGTGACTTTCCAGAGCAAGTACAAACGATCAGAATAAATTTTCAAATGAAACTCTTAGTCCAGTGATCACAAACTCTTTCATTTTTTACGTTGTTTATATCTTCAAAGGACCCTAGCTGCCGTTCAGCTTGTGAGTTGCAAAATAAATTCTAACATAGCACTTAAGAATCGTGGCTTTCATATACAACAGGGCCATTGAGGTATTAGGCTTCTGTGTGTCTGCCACTTTCCCAAACACAGCATGGAAAGTACACTTCAGTCACACAGACTGTATCTTTAGACAACATGAAAGTGTAAATGAAGTGAGAAAAATGACTGTTGAGCTACATTTTTTTTTCAAGAAAAAAGCAATATCGTAGTTATTTCAATTATGGGAGCTGTGTTCATAACAAAATTAATTTAAGAATATTGTTATTCCTGTTATAATGTAATAACTTCATGGAGAAAAACTAAAGGGTTGAGAAAGAACATGAATAGAGAACTCTTTCATTCATTCATTTATTCATTCACTGAACAACTAACTATTGATTGTCAGCTATGTGGCAGGTACTACTCTACATAATGAGATAACATCTTGATCAAAACAGACAAATAGTGCAAATGTCTTCTTATAGAATTTCTTTTGTTCTTTTGGGTAGATGCCCAGTAACGGGATTGCTGGATCAAATGGTAGGTCTACTTGTATCGCTTTAAGGTATCTCCATATTACTTTCCACAGGGGTTGCACTAGTTTGCAGTCCCACCAGCAGTGTAGGAGTGTTCTTGTCTCTCCGCATCTACGCCAACATTAATTGTTTTGGGACATTTTGATCAAGGCCATTCTCACTGGAATTAAATGATGTTTCATTGTGGTTTTGACTTGCATTTCCCTGATGATTAGAGATGTCGAGCAATTTTTCATATGTTTGTTGGCCATTAGTCTATCTTCTTTAGAAAAGTTTCTGTTCATGTCCTTTGCCCACATTTTGATACGGTTGTTTGATTTTTTTTCTTGCTGATTTTCCTGAGTGCTATATAGATTCTAGTTATCAGCCCTTTATTGGATATGTAACATGTGAATATTTTCTCC
>CAUYRT010101037.1:0-13826 GCA_963574885.1 Lepilemur ruficaudatus | reverse complement strand
TTATATTTGGCTTAGTTATCATTGTGAATATGCTTTTTTATTATTACTAGGCAACATTAAGACTGTCAGTCCTCATGATACAAATGGAATGAGTTCTGGATTTGTTTTGCATGTGAATCATTTATTACCAAAAATTCATTTCCCAAAGGAGCAGTTTGTGGATTTGCCTCTGGTTAAATCTTCCATCCCTCAGCAGCCTTCTCTTTCTGGACACACACACACACATGCACGCATGCACACACACACACGCACACACACGCACGTGCACACACATGCACATGCACGCACACGCACGCACACGCGCACACACACATGTACACACGCACGCACACATGCACGCATGTACACATGCACACGTACACACACGCACACACGTGTGCACACACGCACACACATGCACACACGCACGCGCACACACACACACATGCACACCAATCTGTAGCCAACTGAAAGTCACAGGTGCTTCAACACCTGTGCTGTGGATTCTGTGCCTCATGCATCTCGGTGACCTCCTCCTTCACGTTCCTCTCTGTCTCCTCTATTTTTAGCTTATTTGTTCTTTCTCAATAATGTTTAAACAGGTTCAAATATCCCCTGACATAAGTAAGATTGCTTAGGTCCTATCTCCCGTTCTAGCTACCGCTTTGTTCCTTCTCCTGTCTTTCGTAAGTTATCTCCTAGGAAGACTTGTCTACAGTTAGTGCTTTTCTTTCCATTGACCCCTCAATCCATTGCCTCTGACTTTTTGTCCACAGCACGGCACGTGTGGGCACAGGTGCGGGTGGATGTGTGGGTGCATGCACAGAGACACACACTGACACCCAGGCACACACGAAAATCTGTAAATTCCCGTAACTTCTTTAGGATTGATTCGTAATAGTGGAATTGCTGTGTCAAAGGGGTTGGAACATTCAGCCCTGCAGAAGAGCTGTGCTGCTACTTCTACAAGCAGCGAGCAAGTATGCGCACCTCCAGGGCTTTGCTCACAGTGGCATGTTATCATTTTTAAAAACTTAGCTAATTGGATAAGGAAGAATATCCACTGTCACAATGTTAGATTAATTTGGGTTTTCTCTGATTACTCATAAAGTTTTATATATATTAATGGATTTATTGGTAGAGGATGGAGATCCAACTTCTAGTACAAGTCCTTCAAATATTTTTAATATAAACCAATTTTAAAATAAGCCAGCATTTTAAGTATTGTAAATTTTTTTGTTTTAACCAAACTGTAGAAAAAGTTTACCTGAAATAAAGATGGCCATGAATATCAGTAAGTGTGTTATGTTAACTTAAGGAAATATTAAGAAATAAAAGATTTGTGAAAATTTTGACTTTCTAAAATGCTAGAATTCAAAAAAAAATTTTCAAAATTATAAAAACCAATGGGATTATTTCATTTAATATTTCTCCCTGAAGAAGATAAACAAAAAAATTTAAAAACTAAAACAGAACAATTATAAGTTAACACTATGAAGTAACTTTCTATTTTGTTTTCACAATGTATGCTTGAATAAAATATATTATTTATTAAAAAATTAAAAGCTTATTAAAATACTTTTGATTATTTCACACTCTTTGTTAGAGACTGTGAAACTGAGCAGTTAATTCAATTTAGATAAGAATTAAAATATGATAGAAAGCGGTGAAAGTATTTTAGTTATCTTGCTAATTAGACAGTCTAATGTTAGACACATCAAAGCAATAATCTTATGGTCTTTCTGTATAAAATACTTGAAACCACACAGGGGCCATTTGCTAGTGCTGAGACATAAATGCAAACTAAAATATATATAAAGTACATAGAAATATCTTGGTTTTAGGGTTAAGGTTTGATGATAAATTTGGTCTTGATGACTAAATATGACTTAAAAAAATCTTATGAAGAAAGAGGTTAGACTCCTTTTGTGTACCCATGATGTCTGCTAAGCTAATTAAAGAGCAAATCACAGCGTAGCATGTTCTCAGAAAGAAAGAATCAGTAAGTGCCACTAAAGAGCAATCCTGGGGGACACATCATAGCATAATATTTTTTAAAAAACAAACGGTTTTATTTGACTCCAGACTAACTTATGCATTTTGGTTGTTTACATGTTCACCTTCTCCATTAAACTGAATTCTTATGACTCTATGTACCTAGGATGAGGTCTTGTGCATGTTAAGTGTTGAAGAAATGGTTGTTGAATAAATACATTTCTCTTTTGTGATAATTGACCCTGCACGAGGTTTTTAAGCTAACAAGGTTAAATTTGTGTTATGTGTGTAATAATGTGCTTTTCTTTTTGACAATTACACAAAGTGTTATAACCTAGTTAGAACATTAACAATCTGGGTCTGAACTGATGTGCATTTTTACAGAAGCATTTTACAATATGTGTCATGAGGCTTAAAGTATTATGTAATTTTTGGCCCTGGAATTCTGCTTCAATGAATGTATTCTAAGAACATCATAAAGATTTATGTAAAAATTGATTACAAAACAACATATTTAGGAAATATGAAAAATGTTCTGAAATTATCTTCTTTTCTTCTATAGGACAGTAAACAAAACTACCATTACAGATTATCACCAAGGCAATTGAACAGAATGGAATGTGTAAGTCATAAGAATTATAAACTTGAAGAGTTTCTAGGTTTGAAATTTTAAGACAACTGGCAAAAACAAGCAAAATTCATCTGTTTCTGGACACCCGGGCATCATTTAGTAGAGGGGCACTCGATCATCCTTTATTCAGTTTACCCAGCACACATTTATCTACTGAGAGTCTGCCATGTGTCGGGCACTGTGCTAAATGCTAAGCGACAAGAACCATTTATGTAGGAACATGGAGGGTCTTGCCTCTTATACAAAAGACTTAGTAGCATATGCTGTCGGCAATGGAGCAGAATAATAATATGCTTAGATTCCAAATTTAAAGAATATTACTATGGAGACACTATAGAGCATGGAGTGAGTAACGGGCAGGCTGGAGCGAGCAAGTTCAGTTAGAAGACTCTTAAAATGGTCCAAGTAAGAGTGAACTGGAAGCCTGGGATAAAACAGTAGCCATAAATACCATAAATACTGAAAGAGGAAAGAGATAGGAAGGCCAAAAGAGATGAGCCTCTCGTCTTTTACAAGGACAGTGGCGTATAGAATACATTATAATATTTGAAACTGGAGAGTTTAAAAGGCAAAGACGGACATCCCTGAGGAAGGTCTACAGTGACACAGAAGCTGCTGTCCTGGTGTGCCAGGCCAGGCTGCCTCTCATCCTCGTCCTTCAGGTGTGGGTTGTCCCTGCCATGCATGCAAGCAACAAAGGGCAACTCTCTAAATAAGCACGTGCAACCATTGGAATGTGTATACATAGTTGGTGGTAATTAATTATGTTTGCATTTGTTTAAGTAATTGTTTAAATGGGTATACCCTTTCAGTTGTTATTTGAGGGGTGATTTTCTTCCCCTTAATACTAAATCCTAACACAAAGATCTCAAAAGTAAAATACAGTATCATTGTATTTTGTTTTTCTTTAACTATGAATTATGTAACATAAAATTCGGACCATTTTCCCAAAGCAAAATTAGCAATACTTAGGAATAAAACTTCAAATGTATAGGAGATCTAACCTGGTAACCTTTCTTGGCGTGCATCAGTTAGCATAACCAATACCTGGTAGTGATGCCTCCTTACATAAAATCCCCTTTGCCTTCTTAGTCAGCGATGACCTCTTCCTAACTTTCCCTTTCCACACTCTGTTGTGTCCCAGTGTGGCACTCCTTTGCCAGCTGCTATGAAGAATCTCTGTTAAAGGCCCAAGACTTTGATCACTAGATAAACATGGTGGCTTTAAATTATGCTTTTCTCTCCCACTGCCTTGAAGAGTTTCACAACAATTCTTCCCTGTGCTATTTCACCTGAGTTTTATCCCAAAACAGAGGTGCTTGTTGAACTATCGTCTATTTGTGACTCTTTAAACCAACCAAACAAGAATTCATGTACATAATGAGCATGCCACTAAATATATTAATAATACACTGCAACATTAATTTGGTTTTTGTTCTTTCTTGAAACAACGTGAACTATTTTTTTTTCCTGTAATTCTATTCTGAGAAAGGAACTAAATGAACTCTCCTCTTGTTGCTCTCACTTCCTTGAGTGTCCTTGGGTTGAAAGCTCATAAAACAGACCACTCCGCTCAAGAACAGTTTTGGATGTTGAGATGGTAAAATAGCTCCAGATAGAGGCAAGCAGGGGAACTTAGAAAGGGGAGAAGTTATAAGAGGGGTGTGTTATCCAATCTCAGGGAAAAAGAAGGGATGGCTCCCAGGTAAGGGCTGGGCTCAGGTGTTATTATTTGTTTTTAATATCTCTTCATAGTGAAGATCTATTTGGCCTACTTATGGTACCTCCAACTGGTTAGTTAACTGACTGTAAGATGACCATAAAGGATAAGCTATTAAATTCTGTGGTCTTAAAGAATTTTTCCTGGACGATCAGAGTTTAAACAGATGGCAGAGGATGAGTTTCAGCAATATCACCTTATAGCAGACAGAGCAAAGGTAACTACAGTAAACACCACAAAATAAGGGTCAGACCTTTCCTGTTTTTGGAGCAGGACAGATGCTTCCTGAATATTTATTCAACTATAGGAAGAATTAAAAGTGCTCCCAGACTTGGCTGAGTTTGAATTTCTTGCTCTTGTGTTTAGCTGGAGCTCTGAACAAGTTATCACATTAACATGATTAAGAACAAAGAAATAATGTAATGTTTTCCACTGGAGTATTATGAAGTGAATTTATAACCACTACGACTTTATAAATTCTAATTTTCTCATGCTTCAACCATCTCCAAGAGAAGAGGGACTGTTGCTATCTTATGTTATAATACCTACATTCCTGCACATAATTCATTAAACAAATGAGTAAATCAAATGATACACAGCAAACTGGGACTTCTTGTATCAAGTCTTTTTTTTGTTTTGATAACTACAGAATATCTGATTTGTACGTCCATAGTTTTCCCAGTCCATTTGGGCTGCTATAACAGAATAGAGTGGACGGCTTATTACAAATGGGAATTTATTTCTTCAGTTCTGAGGATAGAAAGTCCAAGGTGCCAGCAGAATCAGTGTCTGGTGAGGGCTTTCTGTTCACAGATGATGTCTTCTCTGTGTGTCCACATGGAGAAAATAACAAGGTGGTTCTCTGGGGCCACTTTAATAGGAGCACTAATCACTTCCCAACAGCTCCAGCTCCTCATATCATCACCTTGGGGTCAGGATTCCAACATTGGAATGTTGGGGGACACAGACATTCAGACCATTACAATGGAATTCGGTATCTTTTACATAATAATTAGGGTTTAAAGTTCTCCTTCAATTATCCCCTTCAGCAGTTCTAACCCACACAGGGAAGACCACGTCAACATGGGATAGCACATAGCACAGATGCAACTGGCCTCTAATTGTTTACCTCTCTCTCCACCCTTTGCATAACGTAGAACAAGTTTCAGAGTTTTATAGCATCACCTGCTATAAAAATATATCTCACAAACCACTATGACCAGTAGAGATTTTAATATCCATTTGATGAGCCAATGAAGGGAGGGTTCATTAAACAGTACCGAGAATCTCCCTCTGAGAAAATCCTCATCAGACACGGACATCTTCCCTTCCTTCCTGGTCTCCCCTCCTCAATCTCCCTTTGTATTACACAGAGACATTTACATCTGCTCAGGTGCCTCCAATTTTGTTTTGATCTCCAAATACCTATGGCTTCACACTGTGTTCAATGATGTGAA
Source organism: Lepilemur ruficaudatus (assembly GCA_963574885.1). NCBI lineage: Eukaryota > Metazoa > Chordata > Mammalia > Primates > Lepilemuridae > Lepilemur > Lepilemur ruficaudatus. The sequence goes on along the minus strand of CAUYRT010101037.1, from coordinate 8,044 downwards.
AACGCACTGTATTGAAGACAACTTTGCACCAACCAGAAAAAAATCCGTTGACGCGAACCTTCCTTAAGAGAGCGTGTAAGCATGTTTGTTGGTGTGAGGATAAGGTGGTTGAGAGTAAACAGACAGTTTTTTTTTCCTGTCACGACACCTTTCTTGTCACATGTGCAATTCAAACCCAGACTACTTTTTTATACTCCTCCTGTCGGCTTTCTCTTCAGAGCCGTCTCTCCTTTCTATTGTCTCTTCCCTGCTTAGCAGTTTGTCCTTTCCGCTGCCTCACATTCTGCTGCAGAAAGCAATTTAAAACCCTTCTCTTCCTCTTTAACACTACAAATCCCTTTTGAATAGCGCTCATGACAAAAACAATATTTTGAATAGAGAGAGAGCATCAGTCTCTTCACAAGTTAAATTTTATTCTGAAAATGAAAAAATCAGGTTATAATCCCAAACGATGCCTTATCTACCGTATTTGTCAAGGTTTTTCAGTTGAAGGCAACAGAAACTAACTCTGGAGGATCTGAACAAAAGAAGGAATTTTCTAGGAGCTGATTGTGTTGGCTTACAGAACCTGCAAGATGCTTTCAAATACTAGCCCAGAAAACCAGAAGAAACAATGAAAGGCCAGACAGTCAGAATAAAAGTCGAAAATCACTCCTCACGACTGCCTAGTGAAGACACTCTTGTAACATTTCTCAGCAGTAGCTACTTTTGCTTGTCCTGCCTTGCTCTCTGCATATCTCCGTACCGGGAGGGAGCCTCGCTGGTCTTGTCTCCTTGCTTCACTGGCTCTTGGATCGATGCTTACAATTGGTTCAGGGGAGGTCATGTGCTGACGGCTTATGCCTGGCTGCCCCTAACAGTAAATTAAGATAACATGCGTATAACCCATAGAACTTTAATAATTACTTGCAAGGGAAGCTGGGAGAGAGCACATTGGTTTTTTTAGGTCTCTATGATCTTCCTAACTACCAAGGCCCATAAGTAAGTGTTGTTTCTCCAAGCATAGAAAGGAGGTTCGTCTTCCCTTGAAGAAACAAAAGAACAACAATGATAGCAACAAATGCCCCATCACAACAACATAATAGTACAGACATGTCCAAACTGGATTTGACTAAATTGCATTTAACTTAGTATTCGCCATTTGAAAATACACCCAAAGAAGAACCATTTAAAAAGTTTAGAAACGTGTCTCAACAATTTCTCTTTTTCACAAAAGTTGTAGGTTTATTATTGTCATGAACCAATTTGTAATTTATAATTTCATTTTAATAACGTCTTGGATGTCATTAAATGATATATGCTGTATAATAGCATATTATGTATCACCATATATAATAATACTGTGTATGGTAATTATACATTATGGCAATATAAAATAATATACGTAATAATATAAACATACACACAGAAAAACACATTTCAAAAGGATTGGGTTTTGTGCTTTTAGCTTTCCTAGAATCATGCTACATTCCCTTTAAATTACAATTTTATTATCTTTGGTCTTTTCCCCTTTCAGCCCCGACATATTAAGATAAACAGTCGTAATCTTATCTGACCTCATAATGAGTGTGGCTACTCATTTAGACTCCTTTGAAACTAATGAGCTGCAGACCTTCAATACCTCGTGACGCAATGGCTGGAGTGGCATTTCAAGTAGCAAAGTCATTTGGCAACTGCATTTGGAGCATCGTATTCTGTAACCCCAGTATCTGCTCTAAATGCTCTGAATGGCTATCACCACTCTCCTCGGTAGCTCCCGCAGCCATCTGCCTCGCTCACATTAAATGTGTTATCAGTAACTGACTCCTCCAGAATTTCAAATGCTCTTGTTTCTTCTTTGTTTCCTCCTTGCCTCACTTGCACTTCTGCCCTATGTTATTAATATTTCAGGTTTCCCTCCCTAGCATCAGACAATCTCTTGTGCCCTTTCTGTTGTCTTGTGTCTCTCGTGCCAATGCCAACGTTTGGATCACTCCCACCACCATTTTTGCCAAATACCAGACTGATGGGCAAAATCATAAAAGCATATTCAGCTACCCAATTTTACTAGATAGATCGCTTTTCTACGTGGAAATAATTTTATTATTCTCTCGTTGATTCACGGCCAATTGTTTTACATAAAGATCTGCAAAGTTCTTGCTGCTTTCTTTGCATCGGAACCTCCCAAAGGGAAACCACTTTCTCCACTTTATTCGTTCTCAGTTCTGACCCTACAGTGGAGAATGAATTCATCCGGGAGGTCCTAATATCCTAAAAAGGACACAGAGTTTAAGTCAAAGGCATTTGACATGTGTCCTCTCTTTAGATTTGTGAAGTGAAGCATATGGACAGACATACGGGGATGAAACTGAAGGTAGGAATGAAGACCCTGGTGATTTTTTTTTTTTTTTTAATTTGGGAGATTTCAGTAACTTTTCAACAGAGTGAGATGGGGATTTAAGCAATAGTTATTAAGGTATTAAGAATTACAGGGTTAAGGTGATACCTACACGTATTGCCAACTGCTTATTTACTGCCCATTTATAAGTATAATACATGGTTTGCTCTTACCTCAAGTGGAGTATTTCTAAAAGTAAAATTATATTTCTTAAACAATGCCAAAATTAGATGTCTATTATTTTATCACAGGCACTGAAATAATGACATCATCTTTAACCACAACTTTCCCTCATTTTCACGCTGTTGGCTTCTAAATGTCTGTTAATTATGGAGCTTGTTCAATAGCAGTTACCAACAGGATATCTATTTGCTATATGGCAAAATTATCATAAAAATAATTGCTGGTGTAATGTGTTTTGTGCTTTTTGGCTTGATTGCTTTTTATTATTATTAAGACTTTGACATTGTATATATTAGAAAATATTACATTCATTCATTGGAAACGGAGAAATATATATATTTTTTCTGTATCTTGAAATGCATACAAAGCTATGACTTTGCTCAATTGGATTTCCTGGAAACTTCTGGGGGAAGGAAATCATCCAGAGCACTAACGTAATTTTGGAAATTTCATGGGAAAATGGCAAGTAATTAAAGACTCCCAAGGAATGTTCTAACATGCAATCAAGGGAGGTGTTCTATAAGGATCATAGACGGTTGGTTAGTCAGGGTAGGGTCAGCTGAAGATGCGAGAGTTTTCAGAACAGCTGGTCAAAGCAGTGCATGGAAGAGGTGGGGCTTGTTCTTGTGGATTAGTAGCTGTTTTATCATGAATAGTGGGAAAAAAAAAACTTAGTGGCTAAGGTCATGTGCTGAAGGGAATGGAACGAATGGCTGAGGGTAAAAGACAGAAAAGGACCACTGTAGAATATTCTCACCCTCCCTATCTTTCACCCTTTCCAAGCAGCGCAATAAAACACATCAGCGACGCACATGTCCAGAGTATTTCTAGCAACGGATGTGGTGGAATGTTTAAAAGTTCTATTTGCAGTCTTTCAGAGGCAGTTGCTCAATGATCAGTCCAATTTCGTATTTTCCTTTCCGTAGAATCATTGGTTTGAATGCCTTTCACACATAAAATTCTACTCAGAAACTTCTAGGAAAAATATGTCTAGGTATTATGGAATTCATTTTCAAGCTGAGACATAAAATTTATTTTATTTGTTAAGAGGATGGATTTAGTTTCATTCGGCAGAATAGTTTTGAGCTACGGACTGAATCTCTGGTTTTCAACAACTGTTCAGCTAGCTGCAGGTTTTGCAGAGTACAATATGCAAGTTAGCAGGATTTTGAGATTCTGTGTTGAGGTGAAAAAAAAGTGGCTATCCTAGCAATGTTCAGAAGACTTTGCGAGTAGAGGGCTATGTGGTAGCTGGCTTCAGAAAGGCAGTGTTGATAATGACCACATATAATAGATAACGGGGAAATTTAAGAAGCGTAATTGCGTAATTTGTGGCGCACTCGCTCCCTTTCATCCCTTCATAAAACCTTCAACTCTCCATTATTTGTTATCATTGCATTCGTGTTTGGGGTGGAGTAGGAAGTTGAGAGACAGAATGACAAATAAAAGCAGGAAAGCAGAGGGTAACTGTTATGAAATAAGGAAGAAACAAGTCTTATTTGTACTTTTTGCCACATATTTGTGATAGTGTCAGAATAGTTTATGCAACCAAACATTATTTGAGATTATGCAACTAGGAAAATTTCACTTCAGAAGAGTGCAGCACTGATAAATATTCTGTCGCTGATGACTGATTGGCTTTATATTCGCACATCAGGGGACCATGTTACTGTGGGACCAGAGTTGAAAAGAAACTGTTTAGAGAGTTTATTCCTCTCAAAATCTTCTGACCCTTAAAATACAGTGAAAAGTGAAATTTATACTCGATCAAAGACTATATGGGTATACAACTTTCCTTTATAAAGAAAAATTATAGCAAGCAAAATCTCAAAACCCCTACACGAACTATTTTATTTGTTTTGTTTATATTTTCAACATTGCACTTATGGTAAGTATTTAGGAAAATGAACGAAGTATAAATATACACTGTTACATTTTCTGAAAATTTCATTGTTCTGTACTTAGATTAAAATAGTAAATTATTTCTACATATTTGATTTCTGTGTTTTGAAAGACATACGTTAATATGAATAATGCACTATGAGGCTTAGTATGCAGGCATGTATGTGGATGACATTTATTAGGAAGTAATTTTTGCAAACACAGGCATACAAATTCTATTTGCTTATGCAGTAACTGCTCAATAACTTTAATAAATCAATGGAAAAAAAACAGCTGGATAATGAAAGAGCTTAATTGCAGACAGAAGTGCAGTCAGCACACGGTTGAAGCATTCTGCTCATTTTCTCTTGCTGAGAACCGTTACTGCCCCATGGCGTAACCAGCGCATGTTGAAGTGTGGTCCCCGAACTGCAACCTGACCATCACCTGGCCCTTGTTAGAAATCTGTGGATTAACACAGCCTCCAAGTGATTTTGATGCAAACTAAAGAAGGCCAAAGTATTGGGCCCCTGCTTCCTTGTTTACACTCTGCTGTCTTGCCGCTTCCTCCTCACAGAATGAAACGCTGTCCGCAGCACATCTGGGCCAATCCCATCTTCTCCCTTCAGCATTTGATCTAGAGACCTAAGCCCTATACATCTGTAAGTAGGTGAGAGTTTTGGAAGCTGGAAAGTGAGATACACATAGACATAACTAAAACAGACATTGGGAGGCCTGTGAGCAGCAGAAGGTATTGCTTTGACAGAGGCAGGGAAACAGAGCAAACGTGCAGAGATGAGGAAAGGGAGACAGACAGGTAATAAGTAGCCTGTGCTGTCCTTGTTTTTGGTTCTGGTCCCCGTGACTTCCAGCTCTATTTTTTGTTCTTATGTTTTGTAGGGTCCTCCTATGTATTTGTTATAACCCATTCCCCGCTTTACTTCCATGAGATTAGATATATTTTTCTCACTTGCAGTAAAATAATTCTAAGAAAAATCTGTGCATATTACCCGTTTTTCAGTTGCTTAAATATAGGAAAACAAAAGTGATCAACTGTTCAAAGTGGCTAAGTAAGTTTGCAATTAATTGGTGGCTATATGATTTAAATTAAATTGAATTTTCAAATACAAGTAAAATCCTAAAAGCAAACAAACTGAAGATATATTTTGAAGCACTGTGGATAAGTGTTTTCTCGTTATTAAACTATCCTATGGATGCCATTTCTAGAACACATTCCACTTGGTCTAGTTTAAGTGAATCCCACAGTGCCTTAGAGATTTTTGAATGTAGCAAGAAAAAAATTAAAACCTCAAAGTTTGAGCTTGATGTTCATTTCTTATTTGATTTTATATATTTTATTTAACACATCGGAACTCATGTTTTTTTTCCACTGTAAGTTGAAGAAAATATCTGCATTGCAGTGTTGTGGTAAGGCATGGGATTTTGTGCAGGAAAAAAAGTTTCTTAAGGTATTGCTTAAAAGATTTTCTTATATTATTTTATATCTTATATATCTTATATTTTCTTTAATTGGCATTTTATTGATAATAACAGATAGGTAGTGGCTTTGATGATTGTTGTGTTTGAATCATTATTCTAATAGATATTATTCATTTGTACATTTAATATTCTTTACATTTTAGCATCTTGACTGTAAATATTTTTTCATAGAAAGCCAAAATGTCAATACTACCTGCATTTTTTGTTTCACATACCAATAACTGCAAATAAAATCTATATGAAAAACTTTTCTTTCCACTTTTCTAGGAATTCCAGGGAATGGACCTTACATAGATTAAAGAACTCATGATCATAAAATAAAATGCCCAAGTTGAATTACATTTTATCATATGTTCAATCACTATGTTCAGTTTTAACATAACTAACAATAGAACTCTTGTCATCCACTTTTAATGAATTAGGAATGTACCTCGTAGGCAATTTTCAGGACTTAGAATTAGAAAGTAGTGCAGCCCCACTGAGGCTGCCAGAATGAAGAGGCCAGGCAGACCGATGACCCAAACAAGCTTCTAGTAGGGTTTGCCCCCAACACATTCTATGCATGCATGAATTCATTCCCTACTGAATATTTCAAATAACTTTGGCTACAGAATTATGTTCAATAAAATGAACTAGTTTTTCTCCTTTCATTCACAACAGATGCTATTAGTAATGATCTTTTCTTTTGCAACAGGGTTTATCCACAGTCAAAATTAAAGAAGAAAGGGGGAGAAAATATAAATTCCACTGAAGTGGGTCCATCCTTCTTGTTTTACCTTTTCTTCTTCTCTACCTGACTCACTCTTTTTCATGATGAATCCAGGATCTCATCATCATAATCAACTGCTCCAATGCAAACATCTGGAATCTGGCTCTTACACTCTCCAGCCACATCATGCCAACTATCTCATGGGCTGTGTCCATATTAAGTTGTATTTGAAACTTTGTCGCACCTTCTAATTACACCACCTCCAAATGAAGTCAGCACAGTAAGCTGGCCGTACTTCCCCATCCAGGTTTGCATGCTTGAAACCTGCTTTTAAACTTTCTTTACAAATGCTCCAGATGCCTTCTTTATTAACTCCCTGCATGACTTTCCTATTCATCTCTCTCTGTCAACATCTGCTTACCCTAATTTGTATCCTAGGTGGCTTTCATTACTGAGGAAAGCACAGAAATGTATGTTTTGGCTCACTAATCACCTTATGTTATCGAATATCAAGTTAGCATCTCTACCGCTTACCATTATTGTTGATGCCCTGGTATGAAATACTGATTGATAATCCTAAGCTTCAGTATGAAAAATTTAAATTTGTCCAGTCCCTACCAAGCACCAGCAAAGTGGTAGACGCTTCAAATAATCTTCTTTTATTCTTCACAATTCTGTGAGGACTGTTTATTATTATATTTTCCAAATGGGGGCACTAATACTCAGAGAGATTTAACTTGGGAGCACTTATCACAAAATCCTTTGCTACCTCGCTATTTTGGCTACACAATGCGGAAGTCTGAAATTCAGCATGTTCACCGACATGGTGATTCAGCATGCTACTCACACGGTTGAGATCTGGCTAATTCTACCCAGTCTCAGCACCACCCTAACAAGCTTCCCTCCAATTTCAGTTTAATTTTTACAACTTTCTGCTAGAAATTCCCACTTGGACATCACACGATCCTTTGAGATTTGATGTGTATAAAATTTTAAAAACTGTTTTTTCCGACTTACTTCCTTTACTACAACCAGTACTCAGTGTATGTTTCTCCATGTTTTAATGCTGCAGCCACCTTGGCAGTGACCTTGAAGATAGTTTACTAACTGGTTTCCTACATTTAGTGACTCCAGCCTAAGTGCGCTGTCCAACAAGCCATTGAGAGTCAAAGTTCCGATCACCTCTTTCTCTCTTCACTAATATTTGCTGGATCCACGTTTGCGAGACTCCGTTTTTTTTAACGTGAACCCTCATTTCTAATTTTCTTAAGTACTCTTAGACTGAATTAAACTTCAGATAAAGGGTTCACTATCATTTCTGCCAAACTGGCATGTACTTCCCTGATTCCACTCACCTTTTTTTAAATGACTTTACTGCCTATCTCTATCCAATA
>CAUYRT010101036.1:0-71006 GCA_963574885.1 Lepilemur ruficaudatus | reverse complement strand
TCTGTTGCCTGGGCTAGAGTGCCGTGGCGTCAGCCTAGCTCACAGCAACCTCAAACTCCTGGGCTCAAGCGATCCTCCTGCCTCAGCCTCCCGAGTAGCTGGGACTACAGGCATGCGCCTCCATGCCCGGCTAATTTTTTCTATATATATTTAGTTGGCCAATTAATTTCTTTCTATTCTTAGTAGAGACAGGCTCTCGCTCTTGAGCTCAGGCTGGTTTCGAACTCCTGACCTTGAGCGATCCACCCGCCTCGGCCTCCCAGAGTGCTAGGATTACAGGCGTGAGCCACCGCGCCAGGCCTGGAAAAAAATTTTTAAACGATGCATTTGGTGGTCATTTTGGTCCTTCCTGTTTGGAAGGGGCTGTCCCGGTTCGTGTGCAGAGGCTGAGAGGCAAACTTGAACACGTGAGTGCTGTGTGTTTGCTCACTCATCTTTCCAAAGACACTAGGTGAGCATCTACTATGCAAAAGGCACTAGGGACAGGCAGTGAGCAAAAGAGGCATCACAGTCCCTGGTCGCACCCCAACCAGAAAGACAGGCATCACAGGACGCAGCGTTAATCACCCCTGTGATAGGTGTGAGCGCATAGCGAGGGCTGTGGCCTGCTCTTGGGTGGTCAGGGAAGGCTTCCTGCAGGGAGCAACATTTGAGTTGAAACCTGAAGGGTGAGTCAGGACAGGCTGGGAGAGGATGAGGCAGTGAGGGCAGGAGCTGGCGGCAGGTGTGGGACGTCCCCTGAGCCGCCGGGGAGGGGCCCGGAGTGAGGCTGGAGTGGAAGGCACGCCCTGAACACAGCTGTGAAGGATTCTGATCTGTAGCCTGAGGCAAGGGGCCTCCCAAGGGTTGTGCGCAGGAGGGGGGAGGGAGCCGGCCAGGTCCACATTTGTGTGACCCTCGTCCCGGGACCTTTCATGCACGGAGCTTTTAAAAAGGTGTTCCCCCATCTCATACCCGTTAGGACGATGGCAAAATAAATAAACAAACAAAAAGGCCGGGCGCGGTGGCTCACTCCTGCAATCCCAGCACTCTGGGAGGCCAAGGTAGGAGGATGACTTGAGCTCAGGAGTTCGAGGCCAGCCTGAGCAAGAGCGAGACCCCGTCTCTAATTAAGAATAAATAAATAAAGAGATACAAATAAACAGAAAATAACAAGTGCGGGCAAGGACGTGGAGACATTGGAGCTCTCAGGCACCGCCGGTGGGACTGTCAAACGGTGCAGCTGCTATGGGAAATAGCACAGTGGTTCCTCAGAAAACTAAATCTAGAATTACCACGATTCAGCAATTCCACTTTTAGGTAGAGACCCCAAAGAACTGAGAGCAGGAACTCAAACAGATATTTGCATCCCCAGGTCCCTAGCAGCATTACTCACAATAGCCAAAGGGCAGAAACAACCCAAGTGTCCATCAACAGAAAAATGGGCAAACAGAATGCGGTCCACCCATACAATGGAATATTATTCGGCCTTAAAGAGGAAGGAAATTCTGACACATGCTACAACAGGGATGCACCTTGAAACATTACGCTCAGTGAAATAAGCCAGACACAGAAGGACAAACACTGTGCAACTCCACTTATACGCCGAATAGGACAGTGAAAGCACAGAGACGGGGAGGATGGTGGTGGCCAGGGGCTGGGCGAGGGGGCGTGAGGGACGGTGTTTAATGGGGACAGAGTTTCAGTCTTGCCAGATGAAAAGCGTTCTGGAGATTGGCTGCTCAAACAAAGAGAATGTACTTAACACCCTAAAATAATTAAGATGGTAAATTTTATGTTATATGTATTTTATAACAATTTAGAAAGGAAAAAAAATTGTTGCTCCCAGACCTCAGACACCTGGCTGTGACAAATGTCATTAGCTCATTTGGATCAAAGAATTAGAGCAGGTGGAGAGGCCCAGGGGTCATCTCTGCCAGCCCCTTCCACAGGAGGGTCAGACAGGCTTCTGGAAGAGCCCTGAGGGCTGGGAACCTAAGGTTCTTTTTGAGGGGAAAAACAGCACATCAGGGCCTCTCGGCCGGTGTCCCCATGCCGACCCAGTCTTTCTTTCCCAGGGACCTGACATGCAGGAAACTGCTCATACAGACCAGAGGGCAATTCAACATTCGTTACCGGGCACCTGGAGTTGCAGGATATTCCCATCCCCTGACCACGAGTTCCAGTAACTGTGCTCCTCCCAGGTCTTGGTCTACAGAGGTGCCTGGCTTCACACTGCAGACACAGTCCTGCAATCTGCAGGTGACCTGCATGTGTGCAAATCAAGTGATTGTCTAAAGGAATCTGGGGTGGGTCCTGCTATGACACTGAAGTGGACATTCTCAACCCCAGCTGCCATTTAGAACCAATCATCCGGGAACTTTTAAACAACGCTAATGTCTGGGTCCCACCCCTTGCTATTCTGCCATCAAGAATCCTTTGTAACATAGGTTACCGCCCCCGCCCCACACTTACGGATTTTGCAAGTTGAAATGGCGTTCATGTCGGATATCCACAGATCGAGGCAGGTCAGAACGTGTTGAGGATTCGGGTGAGGGCCTTTCCTCCTGGCCAGTTCATTCACTGCCTTGTTCTGAGCCACTTGCCCCTGGTAAGTTTCTATGGCTCCTTGTGCCATCAGCCAGTTTCACTCTATTTGTTTCTGTTAATAAAATTTAACAGCTCCCATGCAGTGTTGGGAACAAGTGACAGAGAACTGCCTGTTCTGCTTTTAGGACTCAGGGCAGGGTTTGACAGAATTAGGGGGTGTTCTAGAAAATTAATGGGTAGTCTATTTTAAGTAATTCACGCTTGTACAAGCCAAACAATGAGATGTGTACAAAGCCTATAATCCCCTTTCCCCAACACGCCCGCTGCGGTCTCCAGTGTCAACAGCCGGGTGTGCTTTTCTCACTTAAATACATGTACACGCACAAACGTTTGTACAAATACAGGGGTTTCTCCCCGCATAGGTGGGCTCTGCCACTTGCCTCTGCCTTAGCCATAGATCAGGGGCCCATGTCCGGTCCAGCCCTGCCTTTTCGTGGCTGCATCATACTCCACAGGGTGGCTGTGCGGTTCCAGCCAGGCCACCCCACAATCAAGCGGGCTGTTTCTGTTTTTTCCAATTGTTATTTTTTGCTGCTTCAAAAACATCCTCGCACATATATCCACGCCTAACGGATTTCTCTAGAAGAGACTCCCCAAAGTTGGGCTCTGTAATAACGATTCCCAAATGTCAGAGAATTAGGCAGAAGAGTGTGCAGATTTGACTTTCGATAGCTCCCTGCGGACAACTTCCCACAAAGGCACGCGCCCTGTGCCCGGCTCCTGCCAGAGGTCGGGGTCTCGCCCGGCCGGCACTCCCGAGTCACGCAGCCACCGCTCTGTCTCCCAAGAGATGCTGTTGGACGCAGCAGCCACCAGCCCACGGAGCTTTCAGAAGGACGCTCCCGGTCCGTGCTCGTGGCCGTGAAGCACGGGACGCGTGGCAGGCCCAAACTGAGGTGCCCAAAATATGCTCCAGGTTTCAAAGACACGGGACAAAAAGAGGAATGTAAAATAGCTCATGGATAATTTTTGTATCGATCACATGTCGGAGCGATATAGTGATAATTTGGAGGGTTAATAGTGGGTTAAATAGTATTATTGAAATTAATGTCACCTGTTTCTTTTTTACTTACTGTGGCTTGTGTTCTTCACAGCTGGGTGACACCTGGACCCCTGAGCTGCAGCCTCACCTCTGCCTCGTCTGTTTTTTAACCAGGGCAAGGAATGCCCCCTCTGCCACCCGGTCTCCTTGTCTGTAAACGGGGCAGTTCCTGGGACGCGGCTGCGCGGCCGGTGCTGTCTGCCCCAGGCGCGTGCGCAGTTAATGGCAGCTACCAATACACCCCTACTGACCGGGAAATTAGCATGTTTTCTTTAATTATGAAATTATAAAATGTTTGGGAAGGTCTTAGGTGCCTTTTCCTGAGAAATACCTAAATTTTTAAAACTCTCAGTAAATAAGAAACTAGGCTTCCCTACGGAGACGTTCGCTGTGAGCAAAGCAGGCTGTTGCGCAGAACCAGGGAAACCCGCCACCTTCTGCGGTCCACCCCCCGCCTCTGCCCGCTGCCCGGCCCGGGGCAGGAGCGTGACCGTCAGGCGAGTCCCAGCTCAGGCTTCCCTGGAGTAGCACCTGCCAGTGCCTGAGCATGCAAGGCCGAGTTGCTGGGCCAAGCCAGGTGAGGTTTTGCCTCCTCCCCGTTGGCAGCCCCAGTGGCAGATGGCAGGGACACTGGGGACCCCAGCAGCTGTCCTTGGGCCTGGCGTCGCCCTTCCCTCCAGGCTAAGGCTGCTTCTCGAATCTCCCGGGCTGGGCGTGCTGGATGGAAGGAGGCTGTCGCCATGTTCCACGGGTGTCCCTTCACCACCGTGCCACAGGCACGGCAGCCCCTCCCTCCCCCTTCGCATCGTGAGCCTGGTGCCCTCTTTTCTCCTGTGTCACCAGGGGTCTTCTACTGTGGCCAGGCTTGCTCCCATAGTGTGACTAACTTCCGCAGGATGGCAGACACCTGGGGAAAGATGACCTTCCTCAGGCACCCCCATGAGTGGGGGACACTGAGCTTCCCAACCTCATCCAGCAAGTCATTCCTGCTTCCTGCCGGGGAGCAAGCTCCATGACAACGGGCCTGGGTCTTTCTCCCTGCACACGGTGGATGCTCAGGGCACCTGCTCTGTGTCCGGAGTCCAGCGGCAGGCTGGATAGCAGGCTGGGGTGACAAGGCAGGAGAACGCAGAAGGCCAGAAGCAGACCGGGCATGGACAAGGAAGCCGGAGAGGGCTGGGCCTGGGTGCGCGTGGGACTGCAAGGTGGTGGCCAACCTTGGCCAAGGGCCATTTTCGGCGCCAATGACATTTTAAAATGTGACTACCCTTTGACCCAGAAACTCCCAAAGATTTAACCTACAGATGTTCTTGCAGTGGCGTTTTATAGTGTTGAAAACCTGGAGAGGACAGAAATGGCCAGGGAGGGGGAGATGAAGGAGGGCGATCCTATTTTATGGGACAACCGTCTTATGGAACGAATCGGAGCCATTCAAAGAGGAGGAAGGTGCACACCCCACCCTCTGCTTCAAAAAGATGCCCCATCAGTGCCTGACAGGTGAAGTTAAACAAGTGAAGGACAATCCCATCTGTGAAAAAACAAGGCAAACAGCCGAGCAGAGAAGACAGCAACGCTTGCACGTACTTAAACGTTTTCTCGAGTGACTCACAGAAAAGCCCCCCAGAGATCACTTGCAGGGACCAGGGCTGGGTTTCTTATCTCTGTCCCGGGGGAACACGCTCCCTTTCTGCGGCTCCTATGCTGAGGTTTGTAAGCGAGGCCAGACGCTGACACAGCCGGCCCACGCTGGGAACTGGGGGACGCTGTGTGACGGTGACTAACCGCTACCTCTCTGGGCCCCTTTCTTCTCTCCCGTGAACGAAGGAGCGGAGACGCTCGGTAAAGAGACACCAGGTGCCTGCCGCGCGCAGGGACCGCGGAGTCCTCTCGGGTTGCCTTGATTTCTCCTCCTCCTTAAAATTTGCAGAGAAAACTGGAAAAGACCCTTGGGGCTTTTAAAAAATGCTTACTGCATTCTCAAGGACGCAGGCTCCAGAGCAGGAACGGGGAGAAGTCGCAGGCGCTCTGCGAGGCAGAGGAAGCTGCACAACAAAGGCCCCGGCCGGGCCCCACGCAGGAAGCCCGTCCGTCTTTAACAAAGCATCGCCTGCACACACCGTAATTGCCTTGTTATGGCCACCGGTGTCATCGTTCATCGGCCGGTCCCGGGAAGGGCCCAGGGGAGCAGTTCTGCCTTTGCTAAACCAATATCCCCCACGACAACCCCCCGCAGCCCTCCCGCGGCCGTCCCGCTAGAATAAATCCTCTGTCGCTCTTTGCTGAATGATCATGAAGACATGATTAAAGCTCTAGATTTATGGCTTCCTTGGGCTTCAGAAATCGAGCTGCTCCTGCTGCTGGGGCTGCCCCAGTGGGCTGCTGGGGACCAGGGAGCAGAGAGAGAGCAGCGGTCCCCAGGCCGGAGGGAAGGCCGCTGAAGCCAACGCAAGGAATGCACAGGCCAAGCTGTGGTTGGCGCCACCAGCCTGTACGGGGATCTCTGACCCATCCTGCCGCGAGGGAGAGAGACCGGCCCCAAGTGTGTGAGGCCTATCCATCCCCAGAGAGTCCCAGGGTCAGAAGGGGAGGTTTCTACAGAGACAGGGGAACGGGTGTTGTGTCATTGTTACTGCTCTTAAGAGCCAACTTCCTTCAGCACTTTCTATGTGCCAGCCACCGTGCCAGGAGCTTTTCGTCAATGACTGTGCGTATAAATTGTAATTAATTTTTTTACTCACGTGAAGATCACATGATACAAAATTGACCGTTTTAAAGTGTACGAGTCAGTGACATTTAGTACATTCACGGTGGGGCACAACCATCACCCCAGCTAGTGCCAAAGCTTTTTCTTCACCCCAGAAAGCCCCACGCCCCCTAAGCAGCCAGCCACTCCTCAGGCCCCTCTCCCCGGTCCTGGCAATCGTAATCTGTTTTCAGTCTCTATGGATTTGCCTAATTCTTGATATTTCCTATAAATGGAGTGATCTAATACGTGCTCTTTGTGTCTGGCTTCTTTCCCTTAGCGGAGTGTTTTCAACATCTGTCTACACTGTGGCACGCTCCAGCCCTTCGGTCCTTTCTGTGGCGGAGTCATGTCCCGCTGCGGGTACGCCGCGCTTTGTGCAGCCACTGGTCCACTGACGGGTGTTCACACGTTCCCGAGGTGGGCGCCCACCATTACCGTTCCCATTCCACGGTGCAGGGAGTGGTGGCTTTGGGAAGCCAGGCCGCTCACCTAAGGCCCCGTGACCCAGAGAGTGGGCGAGGCTCGGGGTGGCCAGGCAGTCTGACCACTGAGCTGTGCAGGAACTGGGGGATGGGCTGGGGCAAGAGCAGAGGCAGAGGAGCAGCAGCAGGAAACGGAGGCCCTGACTTTTCAGAACCATCCCATCCGGCAGGTCCAGAAAACTCTTCAGTGAACTCTGTCGGGGCTGGTCAGTGAACCCATTGCTCGTGAAGTCCCACAGGGTGTGACGCCTGCGTGGGATGGTGCGTGAGGACCTGGACAAGCAGGACAAGTGTCTGGAAGGTCTTTAACAAGCACACACACTCACACACATACACTCGCACACACTCATACACAAACATACATACACACATACACACTCATACACACACATACACACATGCATACACACATGCATAGACACACACACACCCCATACACTCACATGCATAGACACACACACCCCCATACACTCACATGCATACACACTCACACACACCCACACACACGCTCACACATCTACACGCACCCTATCCATCTAGCTCGGTTAGACACACGGGGATAAACTAGACCACTCCAGGGTTGTAGACTGAGTTGCCACCAGGAAAGCAAATCCCAGTGTACCTGGATTATCTTTTCATTTTTACCCCAAGAGAAGTTTCCTCCCATGACCTGGTCTGGTTGTCGAGCCTGTGAGTGTCCTCACCCCTGGCTGTACTTGGGGAAAGCATGTGACTCCAAAAGGGTTCGGTCGCTTCATGGTTTTTTTTCATACTCTCATCTCCTTGCCGCGCCCCGGGTTTCTAGTGCCAGCCTGCGGGAGAGAGCAGGTGCCGGTGATGACGGAAGACACAACCAGAAGACGCTTCTGTCTGCATTCTCCAGCATGCCTGGCTCCGCCGGCGCTGCCTAACACGACGGCCACTAGCCACAAGGGCTATTTAGACTTCAATTAGCTAAGAGTAAATTAAACCGGAAACTCAGCCTGCCGTCTCACTAGCCCGATTCCAAGTGCTCAGTATCCCCAGGTGGCTTGTGGTCACCCTGCTGGACAGAGCAGAGAATGTTTCCATCCAGAAAGTTCCACTGGACAGTGCTGATCTACACAATGCTGACTCCCCACCCAACTGTCCCCATTTCACCCCGTCCTGTGTGGACCTGACCCATGCAAGGACACAAACCTCTCCTCGTGCTGAGTAAAGGTCACTGCTAGGATTAACACTTTGCCTGCACAGGGGAGATGAAGCGGAGGGCGGGAGCAATGACGGAAAACTCTGCCCGCGGTGGAGAGAAGAAGGCGGGAAGCCGGTGACGTGGGATCAGCTGGGCCTTCCGCGCCCCCCTGCCGGCGACAAGGCTGAGGAGGCCTGCTGGGAAGGAAGGAAGCTCGTGACTGCAACTCCAAGCAGCACTTCTGCACGACTCAGGCCGGCCCAGGGGCCGGGGTCTGCACAAACGTGCCGGCTCCGGCGGCGGATTGGGAGCCGGCTTTATGTCCTGATTTAACGCCTTGCAGGATTTTCATTGCTTCTCCCGGGATCTGAGGCCGCTCTGAGTCAGAGGGAGGCCCACGCCGCGAGCCCAGCACTGAGCCGCAGAGAAAATGGGACCATAAAACATGCTGGGGAGGAGGCGCTGGGCCTCCGGAAAGAGGGGATCGGGCTGTTAGGCTCCTAACTGTGCCTGGGAGAGTCAGACCCCACAGTCGGGACGCGGGATTAATTATGTCGAAGCCAAGCGTGCGGTCGGGTTTGGGGAAGGGACAGAGGTGTTTTAGGAGCTGCCGTAGCCAGGGTGGGATCCAGAGAAACACACGTGCTCCCCTCCCGCCTCTGCGGTGCCTTCCCTCTCTCCCTGCCTCCCCGAGAGCAGGCGGGAGCAGTTTGTCTGCGACTGCCGGAGGAGACTTGAAATATCGCCACGGTGGCGTGCAGAACGCTCCCCACGGCCCTGCCCCGGTGGCACGCGCGCAGACATAAAAAGCAAATACCATCAGTAACCTGTCGCCGGAACCCAGCAACAAGGCGAGGGTTTTTCTCCCTGCCGGGGCTGTTAGCGGCGATGTATTTCTCCCTGCACTAAGCACCGTCTTTCCCAAGGCTGCATTACAGTGATTTATAAACCCCATTTCTGGGGAAAACGAATAGATCAAAGTGAAGAGAAAAGGGAAGGAGACAGGAGCAGCTGGAGGAAGATATCGAAGCATGAAACAAAACCACAAATGAAAAACTAGGCAGTGACACCATCGAGCTAGTCCTCGCTGCGCTTTTATCAGAGAAAAATAACAGCAAAATCTCGGTTTTAATCCTTTTCTCCCCCTCCGTCAGATGCGGCCGCCTGTCGGTTACCAGGGCTTGAGTCGTCTTGCGGGCAGGCGTGGGAACCGGCTCCGCGGGGCTTTGCCCAGAGGCCGCTCAAACCTCAGCCTCGTCTTCCTCATCTTAAGGGGGTCTTGGGGGGGGCGCTTGGGGCCGCAGTGGGCGCCTGAACGCGCAGAGGGGCTGCCTCAGTAGCTTCCGGGGTGGGCGCCGGCCACGGGGCTTTGTGAAATCTGCCCAGGACCTTTGTAAAACCTCCAGCTGGGTCAGCAGCCTCTTCCCGTCTCCCGCTCAGCTGAATGGCTTCTTTGCCCCGCCATTGTTGTTCCGTGGAGACCAGAGGAAGAAGCACCAGACTTGGGGCAGAGGGAGCCCCGAGGGCTCACCGCGGACACCCTGCGCAGGCGCTCAAGTCTCTGTGCACCCATAAGGGCATAAGATTTGGCCCTAATGTGTTTGTTTTTTAAGACAGGGTAGTGAGTGGCATCATCATAGCTCACTGCAGCCTCAAACTCCTGGGCTCACGCGATCCTCCCACCTCGGCCTCCCCAAGTGCTGGGATGACAAGCGTGAGCCACTGGCGCCCGGCCTCATGTTTTAGAAGGTTCAGTTGAACACATTCCTGGGGCCTGACTGCATGCTCCATGCTGGAGGCACCAAGAAGGGGTCATCGGGAACACGAGCCAGAGCGAGTGAGTCGGCCCTCACGCACGGGAGCCGGCCGGGGATGGGGCACGGAGGGGCACGGGCACAGCCACGCAACAAGGCAACGGGGCTGGGCGTAGAGAGAAGCAGAGGTCAGGATGGGGGTCGGGCTGGCTGTCCTGGGGGAAGAAGGACACACAACAGCTCCTGTCGACAAAGCCCCCTCAGTCCCCAGCTCAGAGCACCTGCCCTGCCCAGCCGCTCTCTATAAGAAATGCCACCTTTTAGTTGGTACTTACTGTCTCTCTGTCCCCACTGGAGTGTAGGCAGGAGACAGGCACCTTCTCTGTCTGTCTCATACACCTCTGTTTCCCCAGAGCCTAGGATAGTGCCTGACACACAGTAGGTGCTTTGTAAAAACTGAGTGACTCAGTGAATAAATGCATGAACACCGGGCACAGCACTTGCACTTTCTCACTTAATCCCCACGGCAGCGCGCCAAGGCACATGTGATCGTCCCCATTCTACAGATGGGAAAATTAAGAGCGGGTAAATAACTTGCTCTAGGTTATTTGTAAGTGGCTGAGGCCAGGTGAGAACTTGGGCCTGTGGACCCCAAAGCCCACATTCTGGCCACCACATTCTATGGCCTCACTGACAGTCACATCCGGCTGGGAGCTGAGTGGAGAGAGATTTGGGAGGTTTTGCTCTGTTTTCTAAAGTGAGAACCCCCCACATAACAAAGTGCTAACGGGCTCTGCCGCAATGATGTGCAGCACTGCCAGGAGCCAGGTGCCAGCCCTAACCAGGCAGAAGAAAGGTCCAGACAGAACCTGCGGGTAGGACAAAGAGGCCGCCTGCTCCTTCACAGGGCATTGCTGAGACTTGCCACAGACAGGATTTCTTCGTCAGGCTAATTTATTGGCTTCTCTTTTAAAGGCCAGCCCAATAAAACAAAATCTATACTGGGCTGTAACCAGAGGGTAATTTTCATGTGGTGTCATGACATTCTGTGGCGTCCTCACTAAGGGTGGCCCTGGGATACCCTAAGTGATCGCTCACACTGACCTAAGGGGACTTTGAAAGAAGGACTTTGGCGTGTGGTTCGGGTGGGGAGGCTCAGCTTACGTCACGGAGGGACTGAAGTCGACGGATTGCCTTTGGGGCCTGAGGTCCACATGTCTACTGGAGGGCCGGGCCGCCAGATGGCTGGCGCATCCCCACCCTCTTGATGACAGGGCTGGCACTGGCCCCCGGCTACACCTGTAGCTATGTCTGCTTTCTCAAAGGCCAACATACCGTTGCATAATTAAGACTGGGTGTTTGCATTCCTGAAGGAGCCTTTATTTCTAGAAAAGGATTCTCCACATGTTTCATCTCAAAGGGTGTTGTATCAAACTGCCACTCGATTGGCAAAAAGCGTGATCTGTGCACAGCTTCTCCGGAACACGACTACCGCCGAACAGGGCTGGAGACACCGACTCCAGCGCCTGTTCCCTTCAGTTGCCGGCGGAAACCCCAGCAACATCTGAACATTTTTATGGAAAAAAAGCTTAGTCCCACTTCAGTCGTGTGGGGAAGAAAAACCAAAGTTTCACCCTAAAAGTTCAAAGAAATTGAACAGTCTTACACCGGTGATTTAATATTTTAGAAAGCACTCAGCTTCCTGGGATGACAAGATATTCACTGTGTTTTCAGCCTGATCTGATTTTTAAATAGATGAGTTACAGACCTCCTGAAAATTGGAGTTTATAATTGAAATATTGATAAACTCTTTCCCATAAAGAAGCTACTAGATACTGCAGTAATAACTAGGAAATAGGCAAAAAATAATAGTGCTTTTCTCTGCTTAGCCAAGAAATACAATGGGAGAGTTTATTGCTTACAAAACACAGCTGCCTTTCTTCAAATTGGATAGAAAAAAATGAACCCCGATAAATTATGATGCCCCTAAATTCCAAAGAATATACATCAATTATTGGGGATGCCACCACCCTCCTTCTGGGCAGCCTACTTATTAGGACTGTAATTTATTATTATTATGCTTTGGTGCAAATACACAGGCTGATAAAATTCAAATCTGTTAAAACAAACATCCTCCTTTCTCTGAATCAGTAAGGGACAACATTCCGAAAGAAAGTGTTGTAAATTAGAAAAGCAACTGGCTCTTACTCAGAAGTGAGAGACCAAAAGATAATTAAGGGGAAAACATTCAGCATAATCCAGGCTTTCTGAATCCTACCCAAGAACCCAGGAATTTCTACAATGGTGGGCATCGAGATACAGGATCGGGGTCTATCACCTGGTGCTCCTGGTCCCAGACTGAAGGCCTTTTTATGGAGACAAGGTGTTTCTGTGTTATTTTTTTAAATGACTCTTTCAGCTTCAATTTTAACCAAGATGAGATACATTTCCTTCTACAAGAGATATGAATTGTATTGGCTTTTTAAAAGCTGAAAGTTAAATTTGGGAAGGATTTTAGGAATCATTCAGTTACTCCCTTTTACAGAAAAGGAAACTGAGGCTCATCAAGGGCGCACAGGAGAGTCTGGGCTGATGTCAGGTCCGAGGCCCAGGTTCACCCAGCTTCATCACTGTGACATTTGGCCAAAGAAAAGCCAAGTGGTTCATGTCAACTGAGCACATGTCCCAAATCTAACACAGCACCACGAAGCGCTTTCCAGACACTTTCTTAGGAGAAACAGAAATGCTTCTTAGAGTCAAAGAACTGGAGAGTTGAAGGGCCATGAGGGCATCGGGTCCACCCTCCTGCTCAGGTTCAATAGGTTTTGCTGGAGAAGTCAGGGGTTCTCCAGCCTGGCACTCCTGCTGCGTTGGCCCCCACTGACGGTACCACACACTCGTGGGCCCCTCTTCTTTCTACCCAGGTGGAGTCTCAGAGTCTTCCTCCCTGAGCTTCCCCAGAGTCCCTGTCCCAACTCTCAGCTGCCTGGCACGGCCTGACACCTGGTGGGGATCCGCTGGTGACGGTTAAATAGTTCTCTCTAGAGCAAAACAGAAAAGCCGTCGTCTTCAGAGACTTGCAAGTCATTATCAAACTCAACCTTGCCCTCCTCTTCTCCTGCCACTAGTCCTCCCGTGGTTTCTGGACTGCTCCGCAACCTGCCCCTGCCTCTGCGGGCCCACAGTACCCCAGGGGGCCAGGACCGAGCGGGGTGCACTTCGCAGAGCAGGGGCGTGGGAAATGGGCGCTGCCTATTTGTGACGTCAGAGCCCAGCCTGCACCGCCTGGCTGCTGGAGGACTGTTCTTATGAGCAAGCTTGACTTTCCTTGAGGGGAAGGCCGTGGGTGCCCTCACGACAACATCCTGCCCACCGCAGTGCGTGAGGGAGAGGGCAGGCCCTCCGGACTGATGTATTTTGTTGGATGGAGCCATTCCATCCTTCTCTGACTCTGTTGGAGGCCACAGTCCTTCCCAGGGTCACTCAGACAAAGTCTTGTGAAGTCCATATAATATCCGTGTGTGTGTGTGTGTGTGTGTGTTCTTGATCCTCTACAACCTGAGCTTTTCCCCTCTCCCCATTTCTGAATTAAACCGAAGAGCTAAATTAGTCCTCAGCCCAGGAGACCGGTATTACCTTGCGAACAGCTCGCACTTCCAAGTTGCCATCTAATTAAGCCGCACTCCCAAACAAAGCACATAACAGTGTCACCGCATTAACAATGGCCACCTCCCCCGGCAGCCCCTAACTGCATGATGCGGCGGCTCGCTGTAAAACAAATAATCCTGCTGCCGTGCGTGCGAACTGCACTCCTAAGTAGGTCCTTCCCTTCAGCGGATGTCCTTTGAACGTTGGGTGGCTTCATCAGGAAATATTCTAGAGCTGGGTACAGAGAGGAAGTAGCAGATTGTTTCTTTAATCGGCCCAATTTTGTGGTGTGTTCTGCCTTTTAGCATTCTAGAAACCCACTCTTTCGACAGACACGTGGGGCTGGGCGAAGTCCCTGTGCTCGCTGCTGTCGCCAGCGTGTGTGTGTGTGTGTGTGTGTGTGTGTGTGTGTGTGAGAGAGAGGCGTGTCAGGTCAGGACACAAGCAGGCCACCCTGGGTGTGACCGACGTGCTGGTCTGCGCAGACCGGAGCCCCATCTG
Organism: Lepilemur ruficaudatus; assembly: GCA_963574885.1. Classification (NCBI taxonomy): domain Eukaryota; kingdom Metazoa; phylum Chordata; class Mammalia; order Primates; family Lepilemuridae; genus Lepilemur; species Lepilemur ruficaudatus. The sequence goes on along the minus strand of CAUYRT010101036.1, from coordinate 57,073 downwards.
CACCCTGCTCTGTGGAGGGGCGGCCGGGGAAAGGCCACAGGCTCCTGGTGGCAGGAGCAAAGGATCACGGCCGTGTGGGCGCGGGAAGACAAAGCCCCGCGCGGCCTGGCCAGGGCGGGGCCTGCTCTCCATTACTTGCTGGGCTTGAAACGGCACTGGAATTAGAACGATATAACTTCTCTTTTCTTGGGAGGGGGCCCCCCAAAATAAAAATGATCAATTAATTTGACCTAACTGACTCTCCGCATCCCAAAAAAGAGGCAGGTGCTAAGGGACAGATGGCAGCGTGTCCCTTCCAGCTGCATGCCACACCAGGTTTCACGCATTAGGTGACGGGAGGGACACAAAGCGCAGGAGCAGTGGCGGCGGTGGAAGCCGGGGAGAGTCAGGCTGGGGCTGGGATCCGGCCCCCCCACCCCGGCTCCACCGACCGGGGAGACGCTGGGGCAAGGGAGCCGACCTCCTTGAGCCCTAGTCTTCTTTGTGAAATGGGAGAACGACCTCCCGTCCCACAGGCCGCCAGGAGGACCAGCCGGAATGAGGCGATGCTGGTAACCCCCGAGCATGCTTCTGACACAGGACAGCCCTCGTCAGCCACGCGGCAGCTGAGGAAAGAACAAACAGCCGTGCTCCGCAATGACATGGAGACGCCCCGAGCAAGGCTGAGCCAGTATGTGACAATGTCGGGGATTCTTACCGGGGCCCAATGTGGGCCCAATTCTTACCAGGTTTTTCTGACCAACTCTCCTACTTAGAATTCAAGCCTCCGACGCAAATGGTACCACAGAAAGGAATAACTCAGGGAATGAACAGAAGAGGGGAGAAAAGGTTTATTAATTCTGAAATCATGGTACAGCCGCTACGTCCGGACACGGGGCCCGGCGAGCCATGTTCTTGCCGGGCTCTGAGGGGCGAGAAGCAGGGTGAGCTGCCTGCCCCGACTTCACTAGAGCTGGTGTCCCGCGGCGAAGAGGGAAACCAGGACCACTCCTGCCCCGCGGGCTCAGAGACCCAGGCCCGAGGGCGCAGCCTGGCGCTCCAGGAGCAGAGTTTCGCCCTGCTCTCTGGGGCCACTGGGGCCTAGAGTTTAAGGAAGCTCGTCTCCACCTTTCTCCCACAGCGACCTATGTGACAGGTCGAGTTCTCACGCGCTCACAGCGCATGAGATCCTGAGCAAAGTCCCCGCCACGATCAATGGCATATAGGACAATCAAGTTAGCGCGGGCGTGTTCATAATCGGCGCAAGCCTGTAGGGGCCGATGGCAAACACTCTCACCGCAGGCTGCGATCGGACCAGCAGAGAGTGGTGCCTGGTGCCCCCGGCCCGGTCGGTTCCCCCTCCTCCCCGAAAAGAGCACTTCGGAAAACACACGTGTGAGAGAAACAAGCCTAGAGAAATGCTCTCCTTTGTCTCTCGGAAGCCAGTGACCTGTGTGTCTTCACAGCAGCGTGATTTGTAACAGCCAAAAGGCGGAAGCAACCCAAGCATCCACGGACAGAGGAGTGGCCAGACAAAGTACGGTCGAGCCATACAGGGGAATATTAGTCGGCCTTAAAAAGGAATGAAGTCCCACAGATGCTACACGTGAACGCACTGTGAGGACATCACGCCAGGTGAAATAAGCCGGACACGAACAGACAAGCGCTGTAGAATTCCACTTATATGAGGCCCCCAGAGTCATCAAATTCACAGAGAAGGAAAACAGAATGGTGGGGGGGCTGGGGCTGGGGGAAGGGGAGAGCGGGGAGTTTTTATTTAAAGGGCACAGCGTTTCAGTTTTGCAAGCCGAAAAGGGTTCTGGAGGCGGGGGGGGGCGCGGTGGGTGCACAACAGTGCAGTGTCTAACGCACTTCAGTATTTAATGCCGCTGAACTCTACACTAAAAATGGTCACGATGGTAAATTTTACGTTGCGTGTATTTCACTGCAATTTTTTAACATTTAAAAAGAAGGGAGAAGAAGTCCGTAACTTGCAAAAGTTGGTATTTTACCAGTAGCAACAAATGATTTGCAACACACCTCAGGACGGATCCAGACACTGTGGGATTTCGGGAGAGCACAGCCAAGACCCTGTCAGCAGCACGCAGGACTCAGACCAGCCTCCCTGCCTTGCCTTGGCCATCTCTCTTGAATCTGACCACAGGCGCCTCCCAAACCTGTGGGACCCTGGAGGTGGACAGCGATCCCAGAGACAAACCATGGCACGGATGTGGCGAGTGTGTGTGGCGCTGCTTCATTTCTCACTCGTTCCTCTTTCCTGGCGTGTATCCAACCCATAATAAGGCAGATTCTCAAAGGAGAGAGAATACTTCCTGCCCAAATGACAAGCTGTGGATTATGCAGATATCTTTCCAGATGTGGCATTTGTCTCCCTGGCAATGCTGCAGGTGGCTCTGGGTTTGCTTGGCTGGAAAGCTCCAGCCAAGGAGCTTGGATAAGGTGTTTGTGAGCACCTTATCCTCACAAACACCTTCTTCCGTTGCCTCTGCTAATGCCCAGGGCTTCCGTTTGCAAGCTGGTTTCCCCCAGAGCTGCAAGGCCACCCTTCTGCAGGAAACGGGAAGGGACGAGGAAGGGGTGCTTTCACAGCCCTGTAAGGGAGCAGGGGGAGCATGTCACCCTGGTGGTTGCTCAGCTGTCATCCAAAGAGTGTCCACGTGCCTGACATGTAGCCCTGGAGAGCCACTGTCATCTCTCCAGGGCCCAGCACAGAGTTGACACTCAAGAAATGGTGTTGAATGAATTCAGTGGTCGACCGAATAAAAGAGGAAAATGGCCCAGAATTGCCATTGCAGTGTTGTGGGTACAAAAAAAATGCACCCTTTGTAGACCTGAACAAGTGATTTTCAAGCGCCAGTATCTACTATTCAGGTGTGTCTAGAAGCCCTGTGCATGTAGCCTGGAATCCTGCTTTCAAGGTCACGCTCTGATGGGAGAATTACAGACCATACTGTTATCCTTCTCAGAAAGAATGCTTATTATGTCTTGGGTTAACTTACCGGAAAACTGCTACTACGTATGTATGTGACAACAGCTGACATTCTGAAAATGTGCTAATCCAAACTGAGCATCATTGCTTCACACAGGGCCAGTTTACCAAGATGGTCTATTTCATGTAAGATAGACACAGACCTATCAAAATCATTTTTTTTAAATGAGCATGAATGTCCATCAATGAATGAACAGATCAATTGTGGTATATCTACGCAATGGAATATTATTTAGCTATTAAAAGGAGTGAAGTACTGATACTTGCTACAATGTGGATGAACCTCGAAAACAGGCTAGGAGAAGCAGCTGGACACAAAAGGTCACATATTACATGATTCCTTTTATATAAAATATCCAGAATAGGCAAATCCATAGAGACAAAAAGCAGATTAGTGGCTACCAGGGGATGGGGAGAAGGGAATGGAAAGTGGTTACTTACAGGGTAGAGAGTGTTCTCTGGGGCCATGAAAAAGATTCAAAACAGAGGTGCTGGTTACACAACAGGGTGAAGGCATGAAATGCCACTAACTGTACGCACAGTGCAACTGTGCGCACAAAACAGCTGCCGAGGGACAGCCCAGCCTGCTTGATTTGAAGCCTGCGAAGGCCACGGTTTCCATCCCCATCACCCTTCCCCCCTCTCCCCTCACCCCCGTCCCTCCTTTCTGCATCCTAAATACTCGACACCAGGGTGGGTGGAACCACCTGCCTTTGTTTTCAAAGTGCAGCGTTGAGAAGCTCAGCCCACAAATCTGTCATCCGCAAACTGTTTCAAAATAGAGGTGCTGGTTGCACGGCATGTGAAGGCATGAAATGCCACTGAGTTGCACACTCAGTAAATGGTTAATTGAATATTATGTGAATTTAGCCCCAATGAAAAAGAAAGGGCATGATTATCTCTGAATGCAAAACAACCTATAAGAAAAGGTTTATTAGACTGTGTAAAATGATGCAGCATGAATTATAACACAGAGATGCTTTTCCTTATTGAATACTTTTGCCAGTTGCACTCCCATCAAGATGCCAATGGCGTTCTGTCCAGGTGAGGACGGTCTCTCCCCCTGTGATTCCTTGTTCCAGGTCTGGCTGCCCTGCTGGCTTGCAAACTCCCCAAGGGGGACTCGGGCGTGGGGGCTTTGTCTCTCCTATGCCCTGTATTCCCAGTACCTAGATGGGCTCCTGGCACAGAGGAGGTGCCAAATAGGTGGGTGACCACCAGCAACTGAGCAGAGGGTGATGTACTCCGGCCCGCCCTCTACGTCTCAAGCTGGACCGTGCACACAGATTACCTGGGGTCTTGTTGACATGCAGATTGCGATGGTTTGCCAGGCCTGGCGTGGGTGCTGAGGTTTTGCATTTCCAGCAAGCACCCAGGGACGCAGCTGGCCCGCCAGCCGCGCTTGCAGGGGCGAGGGCCCGGACATGCCAGACCCCAGCCTTGCCGAGGAAGGAAAAGGTTTCCACCACTTGAACCCGCTTGTTTGTCTCTCCGCAACTCATGGCTCACTCTGCCTCCTTCCGCTCAGGCAGCCTAAGCACTTCCTTGTTGTTACCCTGAGGAGGATGATTAAGGTAATTGGCAACTTTTTCCCGTGATTCCAAGGTAAGCTGTCATTTCAAGGAAAATACGTCCACTCCAATTCGGAACACTCGGTTTTCGATGTTTTCTTATGTGTGGTGGGGGGAGGAGGAGAGGGAGTCTGTGGCCCCCAAAAGAAATATGCTGTTCTTCTCCCTTTGTGTTTCCGAGCATGTAAACTCAGCTTGAATCACAGCTAATAAATAGGTCATCTTGTACTTTCAAAATAAAAACATGCCGTATTTCAGTGGAATAGCAACAGTACATTAAAAAGCTGTCAACTTCACTGCAATTTCCCTGAACTTTGCGCTGCAGAAAGCTACCTTGTCACTCAGAGTTGAGTGCAGTTTTACTGAAATACTCCTTGTCTGCGTAAATAATGAGTAGGATTGCATGAAAATATCCAGCCCGCAGCCTCCCTTTCCCCCTACTCCTGAAGAAACAGTATGCAAATGACAGATTTGTGGGGTGAGCTTCTCGAGCTGCACTTTGAAAACAAAGGCAGGCAGCCGCACCTACCCCAGTATCCTGTATTTAGGATGCAGAGAGGAGGGACGGGGCTCAGGGGTAAGGAGAGAAGGGTGATGGGGTTGAAGACAGTGGTCTTTGTAAGCTTCAAATCAAGGCAGCTGGACTGTCTGTCACTCAGCAGCTATTCTGGGAACACACACAGGTTGCATCAGAAAGTGCCGCGGATGGAGATTTCTGCTGAAGAATGACCCAGACCCCGGGAGGGGTTTACATAAAACAGGGCAGCCCGCACAGCCTGCGGGTTCAAGACCTAGGTTCAGGAGCCCCTCTACCGCCTACCATTGGTGGGATCTTAACGTCCCTTCACCTCTCTGAGACTTGGCTTCCCGGACTGTCAAAGGATGACAGTAGTCGCGAGATGATGGACGTGAGGGCACCGTGGGGGGCCTCAAGCTGATCTGGGTGTTCGTCATTATTTGTCAACAGCTAGTCAGTGGCACTGTAGCAGAGTTATTAACAAGAGGATGGGCTTTGGCGTCCGCCCCACGGAGGTTCACATCTTGGCTCCTCCACCCATAGCAGTGTGACTTCGGGCAAGTTTCTACATTTCTCTGAGCCTCAGTTTCCTCTTCTGTAAAATGGAGATAACAATAGTACCTCTTCTCGTCGGGCTGTTGGGAGGATTTGACAAGAGAATGCACCTTGAAACCAGTGCCTGGCCCAGAGGGAGGGCTGGGTCATCGTGAGCTGCAGTAGTGGTACCGCCGCTGCCGCCGTCAGTGACGAAGCGGATGCCAGCGAGGATACTGCCGACGATAGCCACGTTGATGATGACGATGACACTGATGATGATGTTAGGATGTGCGTGTTGGTGATACCGGAATTTATAATGAAGATGATAATGATGATGATGATGATGATAGTGATATTCCCCTTCCTCCTTGCGTGGTGATCTAGGTCACCGCACCACAGGACCAAGGACTAAGAGAGATGTGGGCTCTGGACACGAGGGTTAGAGCATCTCACCCAGAGTAAGAGTGGAAACTGTCACAGCGGCTGATTTACCTGAAGATGTGTCAGGGAGACTAATCAGCCCGCAAAGAGTTGGTCTCTCAGCCGCGAGCTCAGAGGTGGAGGGAGGAGGAAGATGCCTCACCTTCCTGGGTTGGCTTGATCACGGGGCTTCCAGGAGGAGGGAGCCACAGCCAGCGACTTCAGCAGGTGAAGGCATGGCAAACCCTGGTCCTGCGCTGCCACTGGAGAGCCCCTGCTGGCGCGGCCCTGCCCACCTGCGTGCACCACGCCCGTTCTCGGGGACCCAGGGCAGGGGGCAGTGCGGAGTGAAGCGTCGTGTTCAACTCCTCCCCGAGTGTCCTTTATTTAAGATATTGGCCACATCTGCTCCCTGCCCCCGCCCAGGATAAAGGGAAACTCGGGGATCCTCGCATCCCTGAGACTGTGGTGTGTGGTAGTGATTATGTTCTCCTAAAAACCTGAGTCAGTTAGTATCAGCTCACCAGAACCAATCATTAAGCACTCAGGAATTTTGCAAGCCAATTATTAAACACAAACACTATTAAAAATTAAATTATATAAACTTACAATTAACTAAGTTATAGTAAAAACAACACAATAAATACTCAAATCTCATCACTTCCTAATTATTTTACTACCTTTTGCTATTGCCTGTACTCTTGAGATTTATTTACATCTATTGAATCTACATGGTGAAAATCTATGTACCCACTTTCCACACTCAGAGTGATCTCTTTAAGATGCAGAAGTGACCGTGCCCCTCTCGATGGCGTCCCACCGCCCCCCTCGCACAGAGTCCAGACTCCTGCCATGATGCCCAAGACTCCTCCTTCAGCCCCATCTCTTGCCACGTCCTGCCTTGAGTGTGAACCTGCAAGTGCTGACCATCCTTCTGTTCCTGGGGTGCATCTCACCCCCAGGCCTTAGCTCACGCTGACGCCTACGCTCAGGAGGCGAGGAGTGAGCCAATGACTGGAGAGCAACGTGACAAGCGCACTAATGTGTATCAACAGCTGAAGGAGTCCTGGAAAGCAGACCCAGCTCTCGGGGACAGCGTGATCAGGGAAGTCTTCATGATAACAGGCGTTTGTATCTTTCGTTATACGTTTGGTTTTTTCAATAGGTATTACCTGCACGCGGTACAAAATTCAGATGATACAAAGGGCGTAAAATGAAGAGTAAGTCTCCTTCTTGCTCCTGTCTCCCGAGAGTTCCCCTCTGCCCACAGAGGCAAGGCCTGTCATAACTTTTTTTTTTTTATCCTTTTCATAACAGGAACTTTTAAATAGGGTTGGGGGGAAACCATGTGGACTATCCCCCCTGTATAGAACCGTTAGCACTTTGCATTTCTCTGAGTTCTCTTCCAGGCCCTGTTCGTGAACAAAGATAATTTTTGCAAAACTGCATCCATGGTAGAAATATAATTTTGTGTTCTGCCTCCCCCTTCCCCCAGTTGTCAACATATCATGAGCATCTTCCCCGTTGCCCCAAGGGGTCATAATTACCACTTTTAATTGCCATAGCATTAAGGTCTCCAACTTTAAGTGTAAAATGACGGAATGGTTCGTAGATAATATCTTTAAAAAGTTGTATTCTTCTCTGAATTTTTTTTTTTGAGACAGGGTCTTACTCTGTTGGCCCGGCTAGAGTGCAGTGGTATCCTTACAGCTCACTGCAACCTCCAACACCTGGGCTCAAGTGATCCTCCTACCCCAGTCTCCCAAGTAGCTGGGACTATAGGTGTGCATCACAACACCTGGCTAATTTTTCTATTTTTTGTAGAGACAAGGTCTTGCTATGCAGCTCAGGCTGCTCTTGAACTCCTGGCCTCAAGCGATCCTCCCACCTCAGCCTCCCAAAGTGCTGGAATTACAGGCATGAGCCACCGTGCCCGGTTGGAACGTTCTTTTTATACAGATCACTCTGCATGTATCTTCATGCCATGAAAAAGGGCGGGGCAGGGTTCTTTTCTTGAAGCAAGAGTGGGAAATGCTCATTTAATCAGCTTGGATCCAGTGAACAGCTCCACTTTATTTGGCCCAGCCCTACTACAGTGGGTCGAATAGTGGCTCCCAAAAGATATGTCCCCAGAACCTGTGGATGAAATGTAATTAAGTTTCGAACCCTGGGATGAAATCATTCTGGATTATCCACCTGGGTCCTAAATTCAATGAGAAGTATCCTTATAAGAGAATAGGGCTAGGTGTGGGGACTCACACTTGTAATCCCTGCACTTTGGGAAGCTGAGGCAGGAGGACAGCTTGAGCCCGGGAGCTTGAGACCAGCCTGGGCAACATAGTGATACCCTGTCTCTACAAAAAAACTTTTTTTAAAAAAATTAGCTGGTTGCGGTGGCACACACCTGTAGTCCCAGCTACTCGCTTGAGCCCAGGAGTTCGAGGTGCAGTGAGCTATGATCATGCCACTGTTCTCCAGCCTAGGTGACAGAGCAAGACCCCATCTTTAAAAGAGAAAGAGAGAGAGAATGGGAGAAGACAGACACAGAGGAGAAAGCCATGTGACCACAGAGGCAGAGACTGGAGGGATGTGGTCACAAGCCAAGGAACACCTGGAGCCAGCAGAAGCCGGAAGGGGCAAGGAAATATCCTCCCCTAGAGCCTTCCAGGAGCTCACACCTCACAACACCTTGACCTCAGACTTCTGAGCTCCCCAACTGTGATAGAATACATATCTGTTGTTTCACGCTGCCAAGTTTGTGGTGATTTGTTGTGACCACCACCGAAAACGAAGACACCTACCAAGTCCATAGCCAGACCATCCGCTCTTCACTCCCGGGGCTCCCCCAGGACTGAGCACCTGCTGACTGTCCCAGCCCACAGCTGAGCAAATAACCTTCCGGTCGCAAAAGACTCAGACTCACCAGCGTAACAATCCCACTTCGCACGATCTGCACAAAGTCGAACCCTGTGTTTCTCTCCCCAGTCTGGTGTGCAGTGGGTGCTGATAAAGCCATTAGCCAAAATCCCCAGGCACTCTAGGAAAGGCGAGGGGTGGAGGACCCTGGGGTGCGCTCACGGCACTGCAGGGTGAGGTCACGCTGGGCTCCATTAAATGCCACATTAATCGGATTCTTGCCGTGTTGGCGGAACCAAACGCCAACGGGATAGACGTTAGGTCTGAGCACAGGGCTGCCGCCCGCCAGCCGGCGCCCGGGACCAGTGAGGCTGCTCCATCCCGACAGGCCGCCTGTGCTGGGGGCCAAGGCTTTCATGAACAAACTGGCCTCTTGGATTCGGAGGGGGGGGGAGAACGCTCTGAAAAGGGATTCAGATGCCTTTTACTTCCATTTGGTTCGAAGTGAACGCAGGCAGGCTCGTCCCAGAAAGTTGCTGTTATTGACAGCTGGAGACAAGATTTCAGATCACTGAGGACATGCCTGGCCATGGCTGAGACAGGGTCGTCCAGCGCGTTGCTGCAAATCCCTCTCTCCCCAACGACCCCGAAATGGAAGTTACAGCGTTCAGTGAATAAATACAATAAGTGGGCAATCTTGCGGTGACGTTTTCATTAGCCCACTCTCTTTTTGTCTCATTAGCCTTCATGGGGAGAGGAGGGATTGTTTTAATTAGCAGGGTTGAAAAGTCTTTCTTGGGTTGCCTCCCCTCCCGCTGTTCCCGGGATTACCCTGTCAGCTTATAAATACAATACCAAATCATTACAGCCACCCCGCCACCTCCGAGGGGACAGAAGAAAGGGGATCCACTTGAATCCGTGTTAAGCGTCTTTGAACAATGTTCTTTCTCTAAGCATTGAAGTACAATTGGAGCGTAATATTGGGCTTTATCAAACAGCTCAGTATCCCGTCGCAGAAAAGCCCTTTCTAGTTGGGGACCGGCCATGTGTTCCCTCTTTCTCTCTTTTGTGCTCCAGGCTGCCCAAGCGGAGGGTGCGTCTGACAGAATGGCCTCACTCTGTCCTCTATAAATTCCAGGGTGGATAAAAAAAAAGAAAGAATAACCATGCTCCATGGGATCGAGGTTGCAAAGTCCCCACTTGGAGTCGCTGGCTGAACGCGCAAATCAAAAGCCAGCCAGAAACGCCAACCGCCAACCCCCTACAGTTTCCTCTAGCCATCCTCACCGCTGGCAGGCACCCGGGGGCTCGGTAACCTACATGCTATTGATATGAGTCGTGTTTCAATTACACAAAGTTGCACACACTGGCCTCCCAGTGAAGGCCAAATTGCAAATTCACGGCTCCCACCCACTGTGCACACGGCCGTGCCTTCCTCCATGAAGAATACCTGTCTTTGAATCTTAAAATGAAAGTGTCTTAAGTTTGAATTGAAAATAAATCTACATGTTCAGAGAAATGCCAAGGTGACTGTTTACTAGGAAGCAGTCTCCCAGGTACTCATTAAACTGTTTATTTATTTGCTCATTCAACAAACATTTACTGAGCACCTACTTTATGCCAAGCACCGCAGGCACTGGGGACAGCAAATAAAGACCGCCCGGTTCCTGCCCACGAGGAACCCACAAGAACAGACATCTTAATACCCGTGGTGAGAGCAACGACAGAGACACACAGAGCGTGCTGTGGCCGCAAAGAGGGACACACAAACATCTTACAGTGGGGACAGGGCAGGAGGGGGCTGTCGGCTGGGTTTTAAAAGATGAATGAGGACGGGGAAGCGTGGGGAGGGCAGAGAAGAGGCATCACGGGCACAGCCTGCCCACAGGCGGTGACCACTGCAGGCCATCTGGGTGTCCCTCCTCATAGTGGCGGGAAGGCGGGTGCGCACAGCACGATGGCACCTCGCAGACAGCGGTGGGCAGAGAAAGACCATGAGGGCTTGAAGAGCTCGCAAATGGCTGCAGAGAGAGAGAACCCTGGGGGCCAGCGGGGCCAAGGCCACGGCGCAGGCCCTTAGCACTGACCAAGCTCTGCGCTTAGCTGCTCACACACACCTGTCTCGTTAATCCTTGCGACAACCACAGGAGGAAGGACCTCTCATTGCCCCTCTTTTGCAGACAGGGCTGAGGAGCTAAAGCAAGTTGCTGAGCTTACGCAGACAGCAAGTGCCAGGAGGAGGCTGCGGGTGCAGATCGGTCCAAGTCCAAAGCCCATGCCTGGTCCATACGTGGGTCAGGCTCCCAGCAAGACCGTGAGGCTGACAGTCTCAAATACGGGGTCACTGCCACCCGCTCCCCACGCCTAGAGCCCTGACTATCCCCTTATTGCTAGGGGGTCGCACCCCATTTTGTCCCTCGAACCACACTTTTCTTCTATATGTCACCCTTCCCCCCTCCCCCATCCCAAATCCAGACTCACTTATGTTGTGTCCTGCTCCCTGATTTTTTTTTTTTCAAAGAACTAGAAATTCTAGAAATTCCCAGGTCTCTGTTACTGGGCTCCTTGTTCCTGATAAGAAGCCAGTGATCATCTGAATTGCTGTTCCCTGGTGTGCAATGTTGTTGTTTTTCTCTGAGTTCAAGATTTTTCCCTTTATTTTTGGTTGTTCACAATTTGACTCTGATGCGCATGGGTGTGATTTTGTTAATTTTTATAAGTCTTGCTTGGGATTCACAGAACTGTATGTCTTTGAGTAAATCCAAGGAAATGCTGGCTACTGTTTCTTCAGGCACACACACGTTAGACCTTTTCGAATTGTCTCAGAGGTCCCTGAGAATCTGGGATCTGCCCACTTCTTTTCCATCTTTTTTTTTAGCTCCTCAACTGGATAATTTCTACTGAAATATCTTCAAGTTAACTGAGTCTTCTGTCATTAAGACTCTGTTGTTGGGCCCATTAAGTGAATTTTTATTTCAGATGTTGTATTTTCACTTCTATTAATAGAATTTCCATTTGACTTTTATTGGGCTTTTTTCTATCTTTTCATTTCTTATGAACGTATTTTCCTTTACATCTCGATTGGGCACAGTTATCATAGCCACTTTAGACTCTTGATTGCTGATTCCGAATCTGGACAATCTATGAAATTCGTCTCAAATGTCTTTTCACTTGAGAATGAGTTGCGTTTTCCTACTTCTGTTTGTGTCAAGCAATTCTGAAGCACCTTGGACGTTGTGACTGCTACGTTGTAGACAGTCTGGATTCTGTTATATTCCTTATAAAATTTCTCTCGTTTTGTTTGTAAGAGGTTAACTTGGCCGAACTCAATTTGCAAACTTTGTCTTCTCTGCGCTGGACAGCAGCTCAAATCTAAGTCCCGTTATTTTAGCCTTCGCTGGACCTTCTGGAGTCTGCCCCGTGCACATGTGGTTCGGGAATCCTCCAGAAACACGAAATCTGGACTTTCCTTCTTGGCTCTCTCCTTTCCCAGATTCTTCCCTCATTTCCCAGTGACTGTGGTTCCCCAAACTCTGTCTTCTGGTTCTTCAACCACAGGTTAAATAGAATCACAGTTTTCTATCCAAGATCTAGAAATATTGTGTAGCACTGACCGTAGCCCGACCCTCGGATAAAAGTCATTTCTAAAACGGGAAAATCATCACCTGTTGTTCTCTTCTCCTGGCTGCTGACACCCTCGTCTGCCTGCTTGCATCTGCCTGCATTGGTCCACTTTGCAGCATCATGGTTTTTTTTTTTAATGTTTTATCCAGAGTGTGCAAATGTGAGCTCAGGGAGGGCTGGTCTGATTGGAGCTTACTTAGCCATGACCAGAGAGAAACAAGATTTCTGTCACTGAATAAAAATGGCTTGATGTGCCCCTTCTTCCTTCGGACATAGTGACTGAGACCTCCAATGCCTCAGGTAAGATAAGGGACCCAGTGGAGGTGTTCTAGTACCTTCCGGTCTGAGAGGAAGGATTGCTCAGAAGGGCTTTTCTGCAGCTCGCAAGAAAGGAGGGGCTCTCTAGTTCTGGTCATGGGAAAATGGAAACATTCTTTGCTACATTTTAATTTATGAGTAGATAAAAGCCAAAGTTTTTAAAACTCTTTTTTTTTTTTAAGAGATAAAACATAGCTATCTTTAGGCTGTGATTTGGAGTGTTCCTTACCCAGTCTGTCAGGAGAGGTGATACTTGTAACATCTTAGGGAGGAGAGATGAGGAGATTGGATCGAAACAGAGGACTGGGTGCGTATGTCCACTTTCTCCCTCTCCCACGAAAGGACAGAGAAAGTATTTTTCAAAAGGAAAAAAGTCCAAAATCATGTTCGAAAACAGGAAAAGGAGCTCCATTGCAGTGAACCTGAAAATTTGACACGTTTCTGAACGACAGAAATCAGACAGAATCAGACATACAGAAAGGCCAAAGCAGAGGAAAGTACCACCAGGTGACCGCGTGGAGCCAGGGCGTGCTCAGCGCGGACGGGAGACTGCGGGGCTCTCGGCAACGGGGCCGGACCGCCCGGGAGCCGCTTTGGGAGCAGTCAGTTGACTGAGCCTCGCCTTCCACGGTTCCACTAAGCAGAGAGCAACAGTGGCTTCTGCAGCCAGACCACAGCAGTGAGCATGGGAAGGGGAGACAGAAATAATAGCCTTGGTAGCTATTTATTCCCAGAGGGAGGCCCTCACCCCGAAGTGAAACCACTAGTTCATCCCACTTCCCCATCAATCCCGCCGCTCCCCGCAATCACTGGCCGTGAGCCACAGTGAAAGAAAAAGCAGCCGCGGAGGGAGGGAACGGCAATGAAAAATACAACGCACCGCCCAGAGCAGCCGCGCATTTCAGGAAAATGACTACGGTGAAGGACAGAGGCCCCACGCTCAACGGGAAGGTGCCACTCTAGTGATTACCTTGTTACTCCGACCGCCACGCACGGCCCAGGGACCACGACCCAAGCTCAGAGCAGTCACGTGTGCGTGGGACGTGAAGGACATGACGCTGGCCGATTTTCGTGTGTGGAGGGGCTCTGTGTTAGACGGCGACACGCCAACGCCATCCCAGCCTCTTCACCGGGAAATGCAAACGTGCATGGAGGAGGGGAGTCCCCGGAGCCCTAGCTGTGCCCTCAGGGCCTCGGGACGCTGTTGGGAAGAAAGCCACTGCCGGGCATCCAGGGTGTCTCCTCCTTGCCGTTACAAAGAATCTAATGCCCAAGAGATACGGGCTGTGGGGTTGACGGAGAATGTTAGGGGCTGAACTCTGTCCCCTCGAAGTTCTTATGTTGAAACCCTCACTCCCACTGCCTCAGAACGTGACCTTATTTGGAAAGAAGGTCATTGCCAAGGTAAGTCATTGATATGAGGTCACAAGGGAGCAGCAGGAGCCCCCAATCCAATATGACGGGTGTCCTTATGAAAAGGGGAAACCGGACATAGACGCTTGGACAGGGAGAATGTCATGAGAACGTACAGACGGCCACCTACAAGCCAAGGAGGGAGGCCTGGCACAGATCCTCTCCTGACAGCCCTTGGAAGGCGCCGGCCATGCCGACGCCTTGATTTTGGACTTCTGGCCTCCAGAACTGTGAGACAATAAATACCCGGTTTGGGCCAGGCACGGTGGCTTATTCACGCCCGTAATCCCGGCACTTTGGGAGGCCAAGGCAGGAGGATGGCTTGAGGCCAGGAGTTCAAGACCAGCCTAAGCGACATAGTGAAACCCCGTCTCTACAAAATTAAAATAAAAATAAGTCAATATCTATTTTTAAGCCATGCGGTTTGTGGTCATTTGCGAGGGCAGCCCTGTGACACACAGAGACTAACACACTAGACCTGAGAATGGCCTGAGAAGTCTTGCAGGGGCGAGTGGGGCTCAGGCCGGGCGGGGGCGGGACCTGCTGGGCACAAGGCAGAGAGCTGCAGCGTGGGAGAGCCGAGCTGGTGCCGAGACCGGCCACAGGGAAATACGATTACCTTGTCGCAGGAGAGAAAAACTTCTCCACGCGGACAGAAAAATCGGGGCTTCTTGTGTTCCGGGGAAGCCAGCTCTGAGTTGTCCAAACCTGGTCGAGGCTGGTCTACCTGTGTCTTAAAATATATTCTCCCCAGCCTAGAAATAACTCAACCGCAGGCTTTTTATATTGATAAATTCACCCTATTATTAGGCAGCGTCTTCTGTATATTTAGATTAATAAGCGCGTAATGATCACCTTTGCTGATTTAGGTGGTGTCATTTTAAGGAATTACGGTTTCGATCCATCTTCCCTTTCTCCTTTCCCGCTGTCCTCCCTGCATTATTCCTGAGGAAGAAACCAATTAATAGTAGCTTGACTGCTGAAATGCAGCCTGCGCTACAATGTCGCAATGCCTAATGGAGTTTTAATTTCCCCGTGGTGAGTCAATATTTGCTTTAAGAAAGAAAAATGTCACCATAAACCACTGCCCCAAATGAATTTGGTAGCACAGAGGGTGAGATAGTCGTCTTTTTCAGGCAAACAGTGATGGAAAGTGGATACAGGGGTGGGAGGATTTCACTCTGCACAAATAGGGTTGCCTAAGGTTTTGCTGCTGCTTTAGACGATGATGGTTATTAAATATTTTGCTTTGCAAATGCGGGTGACTGTCAGAAACTCACCCACAGTTTAAACGGTCTGAAACAAAGTCATTATAATAGAGAAGAAGAACAATTTATTCCAGCCTTTTAATAACCTGTGGGGCGTAGGGAGGGGGGATAGGATATCAGGCCTCCCTGTTTGAAGACATTATGGTGGTTTCTTATTTCCCCCAACTAGGGTTGCATGCGGAAACCAGATCCTACTTTCTGAAAAATGTATAAGACTTTCCAGGATCACGCAAGGAAATAAAGTTCTGCAATCTTCTCTCTCATAATAAGTCTGTCCAGAAATGATGTTGCTCATTCTGTTGAAAGATGGTTTCATTTTCCCAACTCAAAATTGGTATGAAAAATTTGCCTTGCCAAATGAACATTGTATACTGAACTCGTCAAATCCTTTCTCCCGACACAAATAAAAGATAACACTGGGCGGCGGCATGTAAAACAGCTCTGACAAGACAGCAAAGGAAGACAAAGAAATATACATATTTTGATTCTGTTTTAGAAGCCGGGGGGAGGGGGAGGGGGGTCCCCGCAGAATGACTGGCCAGCTTGTGAGCGCTCCAGGTAACAACTGAACAAGTCACTTTCATGTAGCTTTTCAACGGTATAATGACCCGGTTTCCAATTAGCCAAAACATGACAAAATCTCAACTTTTGTAGCAGCAAAAGCTGCCAGGGAGAAGGCCGTCTGAGTGACAAGGCTCTTCATTCAAAAGTTTACAGCCGCGCTGCGTGGCTGTAATTACTAGTTCTAACACCGGGAAATTATTCCGTGTGTGTTTAAAAATAAATAAGGTAAATGATCACCCTTTCATTAGATCTGTACTCATATCATGTAAGTGACTTTTTTTTCCTATTAAAATTGTCGATTGGAGGCCGTTAGCGGTTTATCAGCTCAAAATTACATTTCTGCCCTCTTAGGGGCTGCCGCCTTTAAAAATCACACTCGGCGCCTAGTTAGTAACAAGAAAAGACTCCTAAAACTGCAATTTGGGGGGGGGTGTTGGAAAACACAAGCAAGAAACCCAGATTGCACCGTCCTATCCCCAAAGGCATCACGCTTCTTTGTTCTGCTAAGAAAAATTAACCTCAATCTCAGCTCTGGGTCCCTGGACTGATTATCATAGTCATTTAAATACTGTAATCTCATTTTCAGCAGGGGGATAAGGGAGGGGCGCCTGGAGAGAGGGGATTGGGGGCGAGGTTGGAGAGAGAAGGAGAGCAAGGGGGGCGCAGAATAAATTATCTGACAAAGGGAATCGGGCCTTTCTGCTCACAGAGCCTATTTCGGATCCTTCCACTTGATTGGAAAAGTTGATGAAGTTTAAATCAAGCAGAATTAGAACCTCAGGCCGCTGAGTATTGACGGGGCAGCCCTAGAATGTGCAATTCAATAGCCCCGGTTTTGGCAGAAAACAAGGGACCGGCCTAAATGGCGTAATCTTCAATCGCGTCTAACATCCACACTGACAAGGCCGGGTAATGAGTTAGGCCAGATCAGGCCTGTTAGTTAAAGAAATTAATCCCTCCCGCCCCTGAGCCGGGCTTTGATGCCTATTGTGTGGGCCGCGTCCTGGGCTATCTAAATGCTAACTAACCGCGGGGTGAGGGGACTGTGCTTTTCATTGCTGCTGCTAATCTGATAACAATTTGCTCTCTCTGATTAGGGAGGGGGGGAGGAGAAAGGGGCGACGGCTGGGAGAGGAGGGGACACCCTCCCTTTGGAAGGGTTAGGCCACTCTGCCCCAGCCACCCCGGCTCCCTGGGCAGGGACGCTCACGTTTGAACAACCTGAAATCCAGGCTTCCATGGGAAAGCGCGTGTCCCTGCTCCTGTCTTCCGTCTGCCGTGTCTCCTCTTGAAATTTCCAGTGCTGACACCACAGGTGCAGGCTCCCTACGCAGTCCCCACCTGATCCCAGTGTCCCTTTCCCGGCACCTCCCTCTGCTGCCTTCCTGCTGGCATGCTCCCTCCAGACTTCCCCTGCAAACACACCCACGCTCCTGGCACCCGAATTCTCACTTTGGCCACCGTCTGCACCTAAAAATCCGTCCTCCCTCCTCTTCACCTTCCAGCAACTCCACAGGCTTTTCTGGACCACCCCAGGCCACCGCTCCCTCTTCTTCCTTTCTAACAGTCATGACGTGGGAGCCATACCCTGGGCCCCACTGGTTTCAGCCTTGTGCAGTCAACTTCTAGGCATACGTGCACGTGTGTGGTGTGGCTCCTCTGCCCAACTGGACCGTACGGTCCTTTGAGAACAGAAAGTACAGTCCAGATGAGGATGACCCTTTGGACAGATACAGATGGAGATGACATGGATGTTGGGGATACAGATGCAGAGGGTATAGACGTAGATGACA
The DNA here is from genome assembly GCA_963574885.1 of Lepilemur ruficaudatus. Classification (NCBI taxonomy): domain Eukaryota; kingdom Metazoa; phylum Chordata; class Mammalia; order Primates; family Lepilemuridae; genus Lepilemur; species Lepilemur ruficaudatus. Next base: position 39,203 of record CAUYRT010101036.1, on the reverse strand, counting down.
AAGATGTAGATTAACTGGATTCTTCTCTCCCATCAGGACAAAGGAGCCCCCGGCATAACGGGCAGTGGTGTGGCCCAACATGTAAGGAGCATGACAAGCTGTGGACTCACTCAGGCCACAGTGCAAGCCCCAACCCTGTGATTTACCCTCTGTGGGACCCTGGGCATGTCACTGGGTCTTTCCAAGGTTAAGACACGGACCTTGCAGAGAACATACGTGAAAGATTAGGCACTCAGGAGGTACTCAACACGTGGTGGATTTGCACAGTGTCACGACCTCAGGCTGGCTCCTCCACACATTAGCTGCATGACTGTGGTCAATTCGTGTAACCTCTATAAGCCTCAGCTTCCCTATCTGTAAAATGGGAATGACAGTCATCTCGCCTCTCAGGCTTGGTGCAGAGATGTAAGGGAGAAGATGCATTAGCAGGCTGGCACAGTGCCTGGCACAGGCGGGCACATCAGCTGGCACAGCGGGGCCGTCGGCTGGTCAAGGGGTCCACAGGCAGGAGCTTCCTGGAAACCAGACTCCAGGCTCAGCCTCTCCCCATGCTCCCTCTCGGGGAGAAGTGAGGCCTGTGAACACCCTGCGAGGCGATCCTGGGAGGATCCGCCGTGAGACGCCAGCTGCTGCCTGAGAGAGGACGGAGCTCTCGGTATACCAGGCAGGCGCTCCCCTTTAGAAGCGGAGTGTTTAAAAGACTTGCTTGAACCTGCGAATTTATGCCCACTGGGTGCCTACAGAGAGAGCAAAATCATCGGTGACAGTTTATTAAGGTTTTGGAGGCAGCCTCGAAGCCCAGCGCTCAGCCCTGAGGGACCCCTCGGAATCGCTCCAGCAGCTCCCCGCAAACGGCTTGGTAAATACACCGAGTGTGGCAAACTTGGGTCTGTTTAACTTGTAAAAAGTAAACAAATTGCAGGTGCTGACCCTAAACCAGCGTGGCGCGCATCCGCCACCAGTCGCCTGGCGGGGGACGAAGATGCAGCTAACGCGCCCATTCCGGCAGTGCAGCCCCAGCCCCTGCAGGCGGGCACGGGTCCCTCTGTCAGCCTGATGTGGCCCTCAGGGCAGCGAGGGAGCCACAGGTGTCGGCTGTGGCGTGTTGCAGAAGACCTGCCTCTCAGCCCTCCGTTCTCCCGTTCTCCGTTATATTCGTTGCCCTTGCTCTGGCCGCCCTGCAGGTCACTTCCTGCCCAGGCTCATCTGGGCCCCGCCCTTGCCTGAGGCTCCACTGCAGCCCCCAGCCCTCTTTCCCCCTCCTTGCCTTGGGTCCTCTTGAAAAACCTCTTATTTTGCCTGGAACAATCTCTTCCCACCGCCCACCCAAGCACAGACGCACACCCACCCTCCTCCCCGCTCCTCTTCATAGATTAACGCCGCTCATCTCAGGGGGTTGGGCTAAAATGTCCCATCCTCTGGGTGGGACTTCCCAAGCCTCCTGGCTGTGTGCCTCCTCTGAGCACCCTGGACTCCCAAGTGAGGAGTGGTGGGCTTATCATCTGTCTTCTTCAGGCTCTTGTAGGCCGCTGCAGGGACTAAGGCTATCTTGTCCACCGAGGTGCCCCCAAGGCCCAGCACTCAGCCTGGCACGTAACAGCCGCTCAATAAACATTGTGCACACGGTCGTGGTCGAATGAGCAAATGGAGGGATCGGCTCAGCGTGGTTCTCAGGAAGAAGCTACTCAGGTGTGCGGGCATCAGGCGTAGAGGCATCTAGCACCGCACCCAAGGTTTCAGGGCCAATGAGAGTGTGTAGCAGACTGCGAGCTTGTCACTGCAGCCTTGGGGCCCGGTGTGCCTGTCCAGGGGACTGTGCAATGCTTAGTGAATGAATGAATGAATGAATGACACGTAGCCTGGAGAAGAACCAAGGGCTCTCAAGGGCAGCGATCCTCTGCGTCCCCCCACCAACCCCGCGGAACACACTCCCCGCTTTCCTGGAAAGCTCTTCCTCCCCAGCCGGAAGCTGATTTACAGAAAACTGATGAAGTTTAGCTTTAGGGTCACTTGCTAGCACAGGGCCCCTTCCAAGGCCTTAGGCTTAATTTCCAAAATTATTTGTAATTTTGTATTCTGTTTCTTAAAAGAGGGTCCCCAAATTGCATAAGCTTCAAGCCTGACAAAACCTGGCTCCCCCCCTGCCCCCACCTCTGCAGCTCCCCACACACGCCAAGACTCAGAGCAATGAACGTTCCAGCGCAGATGTCTTTTTTGTAGAACGTCTTTTGTTCTTTTGGGTAGGTGCCCATGCCCATCAATACATGAGTGGATTAATAAAATGTGGTATGTGTAGACCATGGAGTTCTACTCAGCCACAAAAAGCAATGGTGATCTAGCACCTCTCGTATTATCCTGGAGAGAGCTGGAGCCCGTTCTACTAAGTGAAGTATCCCAAGAATGGAAAAACAAGCACCACACATACTCACCAGCAAACTGGCATTAACTGGTCCACACTTAGATGCACATATAGGAATCACATTCATCGGGCGTCGGGCAGATGGGAGGGGGGAGGAGGGGATGGGGATATACACCCCAATGGGTGCGGTGCGCACCGTCTGGGGGACGAACACGCCTGAAGCTCTGACTCGGGTGGGACAAAGGCAATATGTGTACCCTAAACATCTGTGCCCCTATAACATGCTGAAATAAAAAAATTAAAAGACTCAGAGCCACCCAGCCTATGGGACCTCCCGCAGCGCCCTTCACGCAGGGCAGCTGCCCTCAGCACTGGGCCTGGTTCCCAGCCAAACGGCTGCGGCCACATCTACACTTTGCTGTTGATTTTTTCTCCATCTGTTTCTGCCTATTGGATTGTAAGCTCTCTGAGGGCAAATCCTATATCCATGCTGGTTCACGCCTGTGTCCTTGGCACCTGGCACTGTGCCTGGTACACAGTGTGTGCTCAGAAGTGTCTGTTAATTAAAGCAGTGAGTGAACGAATGCGCCTCCTCCTACTTTCTTCACAGCGCTCACAGAATCATAGAGTTACTGTTCTTGCTGAAAACATCTTGCACGTTCCAGATGCTGAGCCTTTGCTCAGGCCAGCCCCTCTCCAGGTGCCCCCTGCCTCGCTTGCGCCGCCCCCCACTAGAATCCAACCCACGCTGTAGCCCCATAAGCCCCCTGCGCTGCCTGGAATGCCCGACTCTTCTCCTGCCTAGACTCCTGAACGCAGCGCTCTGGCCTCGCCTCACCTCTCCTTCCACTTCTAATAAATCGTGTCATCGGTTTTAATGCGCAAAGTCTCCTTCTCCGCTGACCAGGCCACCACCTCCCTGGAAATGAAATCTTAAACCTCTTGTGTTTCTACCTTTACCTTGCGCACGGTAGGTGTTCAATAAATACTTGCTCATTGACTGACGGGTTCATTGGCGGTCTCAAATGCATACCAAAAAAAAAAAAAACAAAAAAAAGCCAACTTCTCTATTCTTAAAGCTCTCCTGGGAGGCAGAGGGAAAATACGAACACCACTCTACGTGATGAGGACATTATGGTGGCATCTTAATGTAGCCACGTGGCCAAATTCACTGTCATCTCGTAAAACTGACTAACAAAGCTGCCGGCAGGTTTTCCAATTCCCGCAACAAAAATGCTGTGGCCAAGAGATCCCCTCTCTCGACGTCCTTCCGTGGGCCCCATCTTGGCGGGCGGCTGTGGCATTTGAGCTTCGGCTCATGGGGCCGTGTCCGACGCTGTGACAGGGCTTGGATGCCGTGCTCCTCCTGGTCACAAATGGCCAGCCACCCGGCAGCAGTGTGGCCTCTCGCTAACGCCACACACACCTCGACATCAAAGCGCTTCTGAGCCTCCACGTTCGTTCCTCTGGACAAACACAAAAGATTTTGATCCACACAAAGAAATTTATCTTGTACGCTTCTGAGTGCATTTGGTCTCCCAAATATGCATTGTTTGGTTCATATAAAAGATCAAAAATCCCTCTTTTGGGCTCATTATGTGTTTTCCACAGTCCCTTTGGTGGGCCGTTCTCCCTCCTGTGCGCTGCTCGTGTTGACCTTTCTGCTCATTGACCCGTGTCTGTTGCTTTCTTGGCCGAACCCTGATGTGCCTTTGAATTATTGGGGGGAATACAGCTGTTTTCTTTATAAAGTGCATTTATCTGCGTCCCTGAAACGCTGTGGTTAGTGCCACAATGAGCATAAGGTCTGCCGTGGGCCTCTGGCCCACTGTGAGTTTAATTTCTGGTGTACTAAATCAACTCTGTTTTAAATCTTAGGTTAGTTCACACCGAGGAAAACCAAACCAAACCAAACCAGACCCTTGGAAGTTGGCGCACCACAGAAACCGAGTCTGCACACCGGTCAGCCATTACTCAGCACGCAGGCCCTGTGCTAATGAGTTATCGAGCCACGCTGCGTCGATTGCTGGGAATGCTTTTTAGCTTTTCCTGCTACGTCGTGGGTGAGGCTGGAGATAGACAAGCCACAGACAAAAGCTGCCAACTTACGTAAGCTGCATCGCTCAGGGAAAGGAAATGGATTCAAAGGGGGAATTTAAAATAGCCCCCAAACGTGTGGGAGGAGGATTCAGCAGCAAACAAAGGCTAGAAAAGCAATTAAAACAAAACCATCTCCTTTCTAGAATCTTTGCCTTAGGTTTTCAAAAGACCACAGACCATGGTGAGTAATAAATTTCCAACAGGTTGAAGTCTTCTGGTTCAGGGTTTCTCAGTCTCGACACTACTGATATTTGGGGACAGATGACTCTTGTTTTGGGGTGGGGGCCAATGTCCTGTGCATGGGAGGGTGTTGAGCAGCACCCTGGCCTCCGCCCACCAGTAGTTCCCCCTCCCCAGTTGCAATAACCACAAACGTCTCCAGACACGGCCGAACATTTCTAGGGAGCAAAACCGCCTTCCTCGATTAAGAACCACTGGTTTCTGCCCAGCGCGGTGGCTCACGCCTGTAATCCCAGCACTCTGGAAGGCCGAGGCAGGAGGATTGCTCAAGGTTAGGAGTTCCAGACCAGCCTGGGCAACATAGCGAGACCCTATCTCTACAATAAAAATGTAAAAATTAGCCAGGCCTGATGTCATACACCTGGAGTCCCAGCTACTTGAGAGGCTGTGGCAGGAGGATCGCTTGAGCCCACGAGTTCAAGGCTGCAGTGCGCGCCCCACGGCACCCCAGCCTGGGGACAGTGTAAGACCTCGCCTAAGAAAAAAATAACCACTGGTCTCCAGGCTTGGAGAAACCAGGACAGGAATCTCTAAAAGTTTAATTTTATAACTAGCTGTTGAGTGAATGGACCGTGAAGGGGGATGTGATGAATAAGATTTTCAGTGGTTATTGGTTTAATGTCTCACCTGCACTAGACGGTGCATGCCTTCAGGGAAGGGGCCCTCTTGCTTTTGATAACAAGTTCACTTCACCAGAGAAAAAATAAAAAGGAAGAGAGTAAATAAAAATATGGATGTTAAAAAAAAAAAAAAGAACCACTGTTCTAATTCCAGAATGTCATAACCTCTTCCATAACACAGCACCTCATTTGAATGAGTCTGGACGACCACCTTGAGACGTCTCAGTTCCCACGCTCTGCGGACGGAAAACACTGAGCCCTCACCCCAGAACCCTCAGGCGTAAGCTCAGCACGAGTGCCAGGAACCAGACGGCTTCGCCTTTGACTAAGGCACCCCCAGGGGCTCCAGGGACAAGGTCGCAGGAAACACGAGACAGCAGTGTTTTCCAAAGAGAGCACAAAGGGGGAAAAGGAAGCACTGAGGTGGCTTTGTCTCGTTCTCTGCACGTTCAGACTTGACATACTTGTGGCCAGTTGGCGAGAACAGTGAGGCCGCTCTGCGGAACAGAAGCGTCCGGAGTCAGGATGACGGGAAGTAACAAAGCGCTCGCTGACTCAGTGCCCTCCTGGGCCCTCTGGGGCCAGGCACTGCCTGTGTCGTCCCACCGAATCTTAAAACTCCCCCAAGTCCGGGTGCTGACTATCACTGTCCCATTTTAAAGTGGGGGAAACTGAGGCTCAAAGGGTCCGTCGCCTCACAGGTGGCACAGCAGGCAAACTGCTGAGACAGAACCGGGTCTGGGACCCGCCTGGCCCAGAGCCTCACATCCAAACCACCGCGCTGGCCTTTCCTTCCCGCCGGCAGCTGCAGTTTTGTGTCTACCTGAGCGACCAACTTCTGTCTGTGTCTCCTGTGGGTGTATGACAACAAACGCTGCCGCCTGGAATCGTTTTTTGGTGCTTTGTTTTTCTTTCCTTTGTTTTTTTTCCTAGCCTGGAATCGTTTTAACAGTCCTCCTGATTTATACTGTGGGTCCTCATTTCACTGATCTGGGACTTTGGAAGAGGCAAGGGACAATTTCCTTTAAAACTGAATTGTTATCAATGACCTACAAATGCTCGGCTATTTTTTTTTTTTTTTTTACAAATACAAAAGTCAGACGAGAGGTACTCAACAGGTATAATAAACGCTAAAACCAACCGAACACCAGATGGTCCTGACGGTTGTGCCTTCCCTCGTTTGTGCCCTGCCAACCAGGGAGCCCTGACACGACACGGGAGCCCGAGCCCAGCAGACGGGTCTAAGGTTCCCAGGGATCCAGCAGAGCGCGCCACCCTGTCCTATTCGGATGGATTGGCACAGGCCCAGGCTCCTATGCCTGGTTACAATCTTTGCTGCGTGTGACCCAGGTACAGGCATTCCAAGCACAGGCACAGAACTAACACCCCAAACTGGCAAGCTCAATGCACAGCCAACACGTTGGTGGCCTCGTATTAGCTTTTCATGTAAAATATATGTTTTTATTAAACTTTTTAAATACAGATATTTTTCCTTAAAAGTTTTTTTTTTTTTTTTTTTTTTGAGACAGAGTCTCACTGTGTTGCCCAGGCTAGAGTGCCATGGCATCAGCCTAGCTCACAGAAACCTCGAACTCTTGAGCTCAGGCGATCTTCCTGCCTCAGCCTCCGGAGTAGCTGGGACTACAGGCATGTGCCACCATGCCCGGCTAATTTTTTCTCTATATATTTTTAGTTGGCCAATTAATTTCTTTCTATTTTTAGTAGAGACGGGGTCTCACTCTTGCTCAGGCTGGTTTCAAACTCCTGACCTTTGAGCGATCCGCCCGCCTCCGCCTCCCTGAGTGCTGGGATTACAGGCGTGAGCCACCGCGCCCGGCCTTGAAAGTCTTTTTGAACCAGAACTCCAATGCTTCACAGAACAGTTTGAAAACCACAAAAACTGCAATAGAAAATAGGATTTTGAAATTTTGTCTGCAGGGCTCGTGGCAAATCAAGAAAACTTTGTCTTTCAAATAAGGAAAAAGCAGTCCGAACTACACAGTGAGCAACGCTCCGGAAGGTGCGGAAGGGACGCGGACTTGTCTCCCCCAGCCTTGGAATTCTTCCTGGAGGAATGGCCTTCCCACCGCGCCACCCGCCGCCACCGCAGTATTCTGAGAACCACGTAATGTGCGGTGGCTGAGTTCAACAGGGGGAAGCCGAATTCTGACAGCCGATCTGCAGTAATACTTCACAGCCAGAGCACACCTTCTTCAGGGGACAAAGAGGAAGGCGGGCCGCTCCGGAGCAGCAAGCCAGCGGCTGCCCCAGGGTGGCGAAAAGCCAGTGGGAACAGCCACGGGGCTGGGCAGGGGATTAGTTCACTGCTTCAGCCCCGCTCACTGAAGGATGCGGCTGGGCGCCTGGAAGGGGGAAGCTTTGATTTAAAGAGAAGAGAAAAGAAAAAAGGACCAAGAGAGAGAGTTGCAAGGATAGATAAACCCCCAGCGCTCCCTAGAAAAAACGAAACCTACCCACTGGGCAGCCAAGACTGAGCCATTAGGATGGGCAGCTCGCTTTTAATCCCTGCCTAATGTTTTATTTTCTCCTAGTGCGTTGTAATTGAATGTAAAAGGATCTGAGCAATCAGGGGTATGTTCCTTTCAACAATAAAGCTGCATGTACCATTTTTGCACGGTACTCAAACGTAATAAAAATACTGACCCACGTGGGGATATCTGTACGACCGTGTTTCTGTCTGCCTGCCTTCCTTGCGTCTGTCTCTGCCCGCGCACTGATGTTCGCAGCATCCGTATTTATTAGCGGCGTTAAGCTGTTAGTGGGCATGGTGTGGTTGCCTTATTTTGTAGAGCATCCAGTTCAAACACGCTGGCTCTAAATAAATGCTTCCTCATGATGATAATGATAATGATCCCAGCGGTGGCGCTGAGTCTCATAAGCCACGACTCAAGTTGGGGTGGAAACCTACGAATGCTGAGGATCCGAGGAAGGTGGAATCATGCAGCCCTTCAAGGTCCAGTTCCAGGGCCTGCCCAGGGCTCCCTCCCTGCAAATCTGAACCCTTCTGGGCAGAGCAGCTCACTCAAGAACTTACGAGGTGACCCATGACAATGCCTGCCTTATTATTTGTGAGTGTGTGTGTGTGTGTGTGTGTGTGTGTAACAATAAGAGCTAATTCCCTGAGAGCTTTCTTTAAGGCAGCTGCTGTGCTTAGATATATATATCCCATCTCTCCAGCTAAATATTAAATAGTTAACTCCTTGTGAAACTCAGAAAGTGCTGCGTTCTAAACTTGTTTCTATGCCCCCGAGAAAGCTTAGGACAGTGATAGGCATTTAGTAAACATTCAATAAATATGTCTTGGCTATTGACAAGTCCTGAGAAATCAATAGAGCTCACTTTGGAAGGAACGTTGAGTGAAATGATACTGGAATCAGATTCATTTGTGAGCCTTGTTTCGACTGCCTGCTATACAGGATATAGCCAGTCTGGGCTATCATTGGTTAATTGATTGTGTGTTGCGGCCAAAAGAGCATGGGGCTGGAAATCAGGAGACCTGAGGCTCATCCCTCTTCTGCCACCAGCTCAGGGTAGCGCCTCGGGCGGGTCTCTTCCACTCATTGGGCCGTAGTACCCTCAAAAAAGGAGTTGGTCTAGGTGTCGGTAAGCTTCCTTCCAGTCCCAAATGCTGTGATTCTATGACTCTATTTTACAAATGCATGCACTTCGTATTTGTGACATAAAGCCCCACAGAAAAACAAAGTCAGTAATAAATTATGAAAAAATCGGGTGCCATGATCATTTGCACTTTCTAAGGGTGCTCAATTCCATAAATTGCACCCCTGCCTCTCCAGGGCGACAGCAGACTCCAGGCTGTCAGAGGAGCAAGCCAAGCAGTCGCTCCCTATAATTGTATTGACAGGTTATCAGCTGAGTTCCGATGGCAGGAAGCTGCACCCCTGACAGGTTTTGTGAAGGAGCCTTGAAGGCTATTGTAGCAGGATTCTGTGTTGAGTCACACAATTCTGGGGAAGAAGCTTGGTTCTTCTCTATTTAATTTTATTCTTTCCAGAGAGTCACATTTGAAGGAAAACTGGCTACCTACACATCACTTTATACAAGAGCAGAAGCTCTTTCTATTGCAAAATATTTACATCTTTTTGTGGCCTCATGAAACACCGACTTGATTCAATCATTCCCATTAAATAAGCGGTTGGTTTGGTTTTAAATGAGGCAAATAGGTGTTGCGCATTTGTAGATAAAATACCTGCTTGGATGTCTGTGTTTTTTCCCTTTTCACTTGGTTACTGTGGCATCTTGCAGACATGTTCCTGAATAACTGATGTGTCTACATCCTGGTAAATTCCATAGGTGTGAAATACCAGTGTCGGGTTTGTTCAGTCAGTGTCTCTGCATTTTAAATGAAAAAATGCTGATGCTATTCACTCGAGAAAACAATCTGAGCAACAACCCCCCAACAGGGTGGAGTAAATAACTGTTTCTGAGGTGCTATATTCTGCCAGTATTGATGCACACTTTCAGGTTCAGGCTTAGACAAAACCAAAATATACTTCGGTTCCAATCATCCTCCTAAAGACACCCCAGGCAGAGGGCACCCACCCCCAAGCCCTGCCAGACACAATGAGGGGGCACACACTAACCCAGAGTCTAAAAATCTGATATGCCACAAATCCACAAACCAAGAAATCCACAAACCAAGCTCAACAGAAATTTCTGTAACATTAAAAAAAAATGTGTAAGGCTCCCCAATCTTAAATACTTTCAATTTTCTCCTTTTCTTTAAAACCAAAAACCCCTAAGTTTTTTCATAATTTAAATTTTCTTTAAAATATAGAAAGCTGTTTGGAGTGGTGAAAATGATGCTGGGCTGGGAGTCAGAAATATAGCTGCTAACCCAGGCTCGGCCATGACCTGGAGCAAAATCAGCCTCGGTGTACTCCTTTGCAAAGCCGGATCTGGAAAAGGGAACATCACGGCTCCTTTCCACCCTCAGTTTCTCTGCTAACTTTTATTTAGGTCAGGTTTTGACCTATAAAATTATAAGGTTTCCTAATCTTATAGGAAGTGATAAATATTGAAATGTGGACATAATCTTAACTGCTACGGAAAGTACCTTATGGCCCTTGAAGAACCAAGAGGGCAAGTCAGAGGGAAAGGCCGCCCCCTGGCTGCCCCTGACGGAGGAGAATCCCGGGCTCCATCTCCGCACAGCGCCTGAGGCAGGTCCTGATGCTTCCCCGGTCACCTGGGGCCAGGGCAGGCCTGCTCTGCATCTCACTGGCTGAGGACAGAACCCCAGTGTGTGTCGGTCATCTCCTGTATATTTTCCAACCCTAAACTTGGGTTCAGGAATCAGGGATTGAATTCATACTGGAAGCTGTTCAGCTAGTGCCACCCAGAGGCCAAATGTTGTCCTTCTTGACATGGGGCAGGAGCAAAAGGAAAAAGAAAACAGGGAGAAAATACGTACATGTATTTCATTTGACACATGTATGTACATACATTATACATATACACATATATACAGGATAGATGTAAAATCTATATGTATAATGTATGCACTATATATGCATACACATGTATGTGTGTATATATCCATATATATTCCATACATACACATATCATTCAGGGTGGGCATCACACGCTAATTCACTACGGTGAATAACTCCACTGTGCCCTCACTTTATATTTAAGTAGGGGGAAGCTGGCCCACTAGTAACTACTTGAGCAAAAGCAATGACCTAACGTTAATGCAGCTAGTCGGAGGGGGTGGACATAATTCTCTTCTCCATCCCAGAATAGCGAACCCCAACTGTCTGTCCCATCTGTCGGCTGAGAGTGGCTCTTCTTACCTAGAAGTCACTCAAAGACCTTGTTCCACTTTGTGGGGCCCAAGGAAGAGGCACACTAGGTGGACGATGCCGAGGGTGACCAGCCAACTTCGCCCAGGTGCAGCCCCCTGCCTGGCAGTCCCCTCCCTCCTCTGCAGGAGCACAGTTTGCGGAAGCCAAGAGGAGAAGAGTCCATGTTTGCCCAGGAGCCATGAACTGAGCTGATTCTAGCACAGTCTTAAGAAAGTCCAGGTGCCCTTTACCAAAAAACAAAACCGAACCACCATCTCCTGCTCTGGGCTCCCGCCAGCGGCTGGCGGCCACAGAAATAACTGTTGCGGAAGCCCTGGTTGCCACCTGCACCGCCCACCTCCCTCACCTGGGCACCGAGCGCATTTTTAGAAGCGCACTGCCCTCCAGCGGCGCCAGGTGAACCTGCTGCAGGGCTGGCTCCCTGACAGCCCAGCCTCAGCTTGACCCTCCGGTGGCCGCGAGCAAGGTGTGGCGGTGCCAGCCAGCCTTGGGTTTCCCACCGCGCGGGGAACGAGACAGGTGAGGGAGCGCGTGTGCAGTACAAGGGAAGGTGATCTGGCCAGAACCCGCGGCTCCCTCGCTCATGCCTGCGGGGCCTCCCAGCTCAGAGACTCGCACTTTTTTTCTCTTAGGGTTGTGATTTGAATAAGTAGCATAAATAGAGCCTGGTCGGGCGGAAACAAACTTCCAGGAGAGACGCAGAGCACCTGCTGCATACAAGTGGCTCAGGCCCGCAGGGGAAAGGGAAGAGGCGGCCTTCGCCCCGCGAGGGCTGGCAGTAAGGACACAGGCTGGGTGCGTGCGACCTGTCACCCTGGGGGTTCCGGTGTGGGAACCCACAGCAGCCAACATTGAGGCTTACTGCGTGTCAGGCGCTGTGCCAGGGTCCCGCAGAAATAACCCTATTCGATCCTCCCAACCCGTCCCTTCAACAGGTGCCATTATCATGTCCACTTCGAGGATGAGGAAACTGAGGCTCAGAGAGGCGACGCGACCTGCCCCTGACCGCACCGGGGTCCGGGCGGGGAGGCCGGGCGAGCCCGGGGGGCGGGCGGGCGGGCGCGTGGGCCACTCACCTTGACGATGAGCGGGTTCTGAAACATGGAGTCCCGCACGACCCCCAGCCTCTCGTTCTCCATGCCCGGCCGGATGTCGGCCAGGGTCAGGCGCCGCCGCGGGGGCGGGCAGATCTGGCTGACCGTGCTGCGCACCGGCTGCTTCTTCTTCCATCGCATGAGGTCCTGGCCGGAGCTCCTGGCCTCTGGCATCCTGGGGGTCGCCGGGGAGCCTGCCGGCCGCCTCCCCACGTCGGGCAGGCGAGCGGTTCCGAGGCACCCGCCGGTCGCCCCGGGCCGCACCACCGGGAACCAGGGGTGGGCCCCGGGTGCCGGGCCCCCTCCGGAGCAGGGCGCGCCACCTCGCGACGCTCCCTCGCTGCGAGAGCCCCAAACTATTGTATATTATCCCGGCTAGTTCCGCAGAGCGTCTTCTGGGCACCGCGCTGCGGATGGGGAGAGGAAAAAAAATCAACACCACCCCTTGAGGAAGAATGGAACGGTCCGTCTCCTTGGCGACGGGACGCCAACAGAGCCAGGCTTTGCTCGTCCTTTTCTTTCATGAAACTATTGGTGGCCACCAATGTGGACCTGTTTAGAGTTTTCTTGAATCGAAGTAGGGAATCGCCACTGGGTTGTGTTAAAAGTGACGGGGCCCTAAGAGGGGCCTTAAGAGGGCCATTGATACTTGACTTCCAAGTCAAAGAGACCATCCTTCCACCCACCCTACTCCACTCACAGCCCCTCCCCCTCTGCTCCCTGCGCTTAATATGCATTTCCGAGACATAGCGCTAAATTCTTCATGATGAAATAGAAATCCGCATTCCAAGCCTGATATTGCTGCTAATCCACTGGGTGGTCTCGAGCTAGACACCCTCCTGGATCCTGGGGTATTCTTCTGTGAGAGGGGTGTGGAGGAAAGTCTAGAGTTGGATTAGGTCACTGGTACTCAACTTTGTGCAGCGGAATGCAGGGAAATTGAGAAACACAGATTCACAGGCCCCATCCCTAGACTCACTGAACAGAATATCTGGAAATGGCTTATGGAACTCTCAATTTCTTTCAGTCTGCTTACCGCCCTCCCCACCACCAAACTTTTTATTTTGAAAAAGTTCAAACCCATAGAAAAGCTGAAAGTTGAAAGAAGGGTACGATGAAAACCCATTCACCTAGATTCACCAGTCCTTAGCACTTGCTGTATTTGCTTTGTCTCTGTGAGTTTATGAGCATGCACACACACACTACACAATAATTCGAAAATATCTGTAAACATACCATATTTGACCCTAGTACTTACCATGTATCAAACACATTCTCATGCATATCTCATTGTCATGCATAACTACAATGTCATTATCATGCCAGATGATTTTAATGTGATACAATGATAGTATCTAATATGCAATCCATATGCAAAGTTGAAAATCTGCATTTTAAAAAATCTTCCCAGTGACTGGTGCACTGTTTTTGGAATGATGATCTCTAATCTCTCACCTAGTTCCAGCCTTCTGTGAGTTCATCCATGCATCGCTGTCATCTTCATTAAACATGAAAATATCCTTTTGCACAAGGCTCTAGGTAAGGGAGTTCACTATAGAATAAGTTATACTGATGATAAACCTGGACCTCAAGGCCTTACACATCAACAGTGGACAATACCAACACCACCATTACAGAACAAACCAGAGTTCCAACTGCTCACCCAAGGCCTGGAGCCTTGTATGGCAAAGCGTGTGCATATGTGCATTCATTGTTTCCCCAGTCTGTTTCCCTTCCAGACTTCCACAGAAGGATAGGTTGAGCACTTTTAAAACAAAGCCAGTTGAGAGCTGGGTGTGGTGGCACATGCCTGTAGTCCCAGCTACTTGGGAGGCTGAAGCAGGAGGATCACTTGAGCCCAGGAGTTTTAGGCTGCAGTGAGCTATGACCATGGCACTGCACTCCAGCCTGGGTGACAAAGCAAGATCCTATCTCTGGAAATAAATAAATACATGCCACTTAGCAGCTTACACGGAGGAAGTCAGAGCTGTGCAGTGAGGGGCAGGATATAAGAGTAGCGGAAAGAGCACAGGTTTGAATTCGGCTGGACCATTTAAGTCACCTTGGACAAGTTTCCATAGATCCCAGTTTTTTTTTATCCACAGCTGGGGCTAATAATATCTTATAAAGATACCTAAAATATAAGGTGGGTTATTATAGGATTAAATGAGAAAACTTGTTGCCTGCATGATTATGTTTATTATTCGAAAAGTCTAAAAGTTTGGGTAGCAGATACAATGGCCTCAACTTGATGGTCTTGTTAAAACTTCACTTTTAATCATAAGCTAAATCTCTTCGGGACTGTTGAAATGGAAGCATTGGGATAGATCTCCGAGGCTCCTTCTAGCGCTAACCTTTCAGCGCTTTCTGGCACTAACCCTAACCCTAACCCTAACCCTAACTTCATCCAAGTTTCCTGTCCATCAGACTCTGCACCAGTTAGCCCTGCCTACCTCTGACTTCATCTCCCACCACTCTCCTTTCATGCACCGTGCTCCAGCTCTGGCCTTCTTTCAGTTCCCCCAGCAACCAAGTTCAGGGCTCCTGCACTTGCTTCCGGCCTCGAACACTCTTGCGCCTACATTTTTGCTTGCCCTTTTCACTTAGACCTCAGCTCAAAGGTCTCTCCTCAAAGAGCCTCCCCTCCCATCTGAAGTAGCACCGACTGTCCCCAGTCACTCTCCATCACATTACCCTATTTTCCTTGTAGGATAGTCTGAAATTATCTTGGATTATTTAACTGTCTTCCCAGGTTGTTCACTCCTGGACCATAGATGGAGCTCAGAAAAACGTGAATAAATTGAACGCATGCACGGAATTAGTACGTCACACGCTCTACCCCACTCCACCCCCAAAGACCACAGGAACAAAATGGGCAGGCAACCGTGCCTGCGCTAAGGTCGGAGAGGCAGCTGTGTTGCTATGGCAGCGTGACGCCGACGGGGGCCGGAAGCGACGCGTGACTACTTCCGCTTCCATAACGGCAGCACTTCCGGGTTGGAAGAAAGGCGGCGACGGTTTGGGAAGGTAGGTTAAAAGCGCATTTGTTGGCTGTTCCTGTTTTTGTTTTTGTTTTTTTTTTAATCCGCGTATAAAAATCGAGCGGTGGGTGATGGTTGTCTTTGTCTTCCGGGAGCTCTGCCTTTGGCCTGAGGTCGCGCCTCCGTCTTCGCTGCCGCTCCCGGCCTTATGTCAGGGGACTGAGCCTGGGGTGTTTGGGAATAGGAGGATGTGGTTAGTTCCCTCCCTGTCAGCTCCGGAGCACCCGCCCAGCGCAGAGCAGGGTCTCGGTCGCGCCCCGAGGGCAGCGAGAGAATCGGGACCAGGCCTGGGCAGGCGCCCTGCAGGCGGGAGGTGCGTGCCCCCCGTCAGTGTGGCTGAATGCAGGTCCATTCGTTGGGGAACCGTTCAGGAGCAAGGCGGTGAGACCCAAACTAAGAGGACTGTGATATCTCAACAGCGAAAAGTGCAATAGGGAAGCAGCTGGGTTGTTGGGAAACACTGTTTAACCGGAAGAGCGGACTCAGTTAAGAAATTAGAGAGGCCCTCTTGAGAAAGTGACTTTCATGCTTAGATCAGTTAAAGGGCAGAAAGGTAATGCGGGGGAAGAGTGTTCCTGGTCCAAGGAGCTGCTTTTGCAAAGTCCCTGGGATGAAAAGGAATATAGTGCATTCTGGGAACTGAAAGAAGGCAGGGTGTCTGAAACCCAGAGAGAAATGAGAGCTAGGCATGGGCCAGACTAGACCATGAAGAAATGAACAGCCTTGCATGTCTGTAAGGATTTTGACTTTATCTTAAGAATAAGGGGGAAACCGTAAAAAGTTTTTAGCATGGAGTGACTACATATTTAGAAGGTTGTAGGAGACCAGAGGGAAGAGCTTAAGAGGTGATTCACAGAAAAGAAAGGAACTGATGGATTGTAAAAGATTGTTTATAGGAATCGTCTGCTCTGTTTGTTGTTATTAGCAGGTCCCGAAAGATGGGCATGACAAGTGTCTACTGAGTTTAGTGGCTTGAAGGTCATAGACACTCTTCCTGGGGCAGTCTCAGTGGAATAGTAGGGTGGAAGCTACAAGGATGTGGGTTAAGAAGTGGATGGAAGGGGAAGAAATGGGAAATGCTATTTCTGTACCAAGAAATGTTGCTGTGAAGGGTGGAAAGAGAATAGCTGGATAGAACTTTAGGGTTAGAGGGTGCTTGCATTTTTTTTTTTAATTAGAAGAGATTAAAGGGTGGGCATGGTGGCTCACACTTGTAATCCCAGCACTTTGGGAGGCCAAGGCATTGCTTGAGGCCAAGAGTTCCAGGCCAGCCTGGACAACATAGCAAGACCCCTAGACCTTATCTCTACCAAAAGAAAAAAGAAAAAAAAATAAGCCAGGTATCATGGCTCGTGCCTATAGTCCTAGCTTACTCAGGAGGAGGCTGGAGGATTGCTTGAGCTCAGGAGTTTGAGGCTACAGTGAGATATGAGCATGCCACTGCGCTCCAGCCTGGATGACAGAGCAAGACCCTGTTTCTTAGAAGAAGAAGAAGAAAAGATTAAAGACTGTAAAGACTGTTGGAGTGTTGCTAGAAGGGAGCCAGTACAGAGGGAGAGGCTGGACGAGAGATGGGGTACCTAATGGATCACAGTGTCTCTGAGAAGGCAGGAGCGGGCTGGGATCCAGCACACAAATTGAAGGAAATGGCTTTTGACAGGAGAAGGGACATTTCCTTTGTTGCAGCGAGAGGGAGAGAGAGGATGCGGCTGATGCAGGCAGGTGTCTTAGCTTTAAGGGTTAACATCTCTTGTCTAATGTGTGTGAGAGTATGAGGATGTAGGTAACACAATTCGTATAGCTGCTATTAGTACCCAGGGTAAATTAGGTGCCTTCTGTAGAAAACGTGCTTAGCATTCAGGCTTGAAGGACCACTGATACAGAGAGATCTCCAGGCTCTACTGTTAAATTGCAAGTGCAGATCAGAATATATAGATGCTACCTTCTGGGTAAGAAAGAAGAGGAAATATGAATAGATTATTTTGTTTTTTTTATCATTTTAATACTTAGTCAAAGATAAAGCTGAAAAATAGAAACCCGGAAGCAATACAGAGTAAGGAGAGGAACAAGACTTGTCTGCAAAATTATATTTCTAACCATCTCTTTTGTAAAGTGTGTCTCTGTTACTGTATTTTAATCCCAAATGCATGTGCCCTATATGTAAATATTAACATTACAGCCTTATGAAAATTTATTCCAGCGTATTGCAGAATTTTCACTCTTCACTGGACACTAACAAGGCATATCCAACCAAAGAGGCAGTCTTCTGGTTTGAGGTCAGTGGGTACCTGATGCCCCTACTGTGAAGCCCACTTGTGGAGCCTGCACTTTGATGGTGTCCTGGGACGTGGCTTCTACATGGTGGAAACACAGGGGGAAAAGACAGACGAACCACCTTCCTTCTTCCTTTTGTTTTTTAAGTGGAGGAGATAGATATTAAATGACTAAATATTTATTTTTTAAATATGAAAGCATGTCATTTGGGGAATGGGCCAAGCCCAAGGGATCACAGGAAGTTTCCTTGAAGAAGTGATCTTCAAGCCAAGCTCTGCAGGATGGCAGGAAGCAGGAAGCAGGGAGGGCGGGAAGGCAGTGGAGAACATTCCAGGGAGAGCCAAGCGAAGGATCGTGGCATGTTTGAGGAACCAAAACAAGGCGTATGTGGCTGAAGCGCAGAGTTGGAAAGGTGAGGTCACAGATGAGGCTGTGAGGGGGCAGCGGCCTGATGGCGCAGGACACTGGTGTTCTCTGTTCATACTCTTCTCTGTATCGTAAAGGCAGTGGGACCAGACAGAGAGAATTACAGCGAGCCTTCTGTATATTTAGAATAATATAATAGAAATTTGTCATCATGACCACAGGCTTGCATCTGTCATGGAATTTCATTTTGCTGTGATGTCCCCCCCCCAGGCTGTATTTAAAATGTAAAAATAAACCCTTGTTGTCACATTTGCCTACAGGAATAAAATGGAAGGAGAATCGAGCAGATTTGAAATCCACACTCCAATTTTTGACAAGAAAAAGAAAAAGCGTTCCGTACATAAGGAAAGACATCAGAAACGTCCCCATGAAAGTTTCAGAGACTCCTCCCTGGTAAGCGAACAGCCTCACATAACTAAGGGCAAAAAGAAGAGAAAGGACTTCCGACATCTCATTCCTTCTCCTTTGGAAACATCAGAAATCTGCGACGAGACTGAAAAGGACACTTGCACACCCAGAAAGAAGAGAAAGAGGAGACGCAGCGCTCTGGGGGCAGACGAGGGAACGGGCGTCGCGCGCATCTTTGCGGATAAAGAGGACACCGGGGACACGCGAGGGAATTCCGGAAGCGGCATCGCCGCCGTTAGCGCCAGTGCGCGCGCAGAACCAGAGACGGACGCACCGCGCGCCGTTGCGGAGTCGCACGAGAATGAATCGGGAGAGCCGCGCCCTAGAGTCCGGAAGAAAAAGCATAAAAAGCGCCGGAGGGAAGGCGCGTCCTGCGAGGCCCCGCGGGGAGGCCGGTCCCCGAGCACGCCCGCGCAGGAACGCCGGCCGCCCGCGGGCCCGGAAGGCAGCACCATAGAACCAGCAGCATCTGCCAAGGGGACCAAGCCGAAAAAGAGAAAGAGGAGGCAGTCCGCTACGAAGGAGCCCGCGGAGGAGGAGGAGGAGGAGGCCCGGAAGAGGAAGCGGGCGGCTGTCGCTGCTGTCACTGCTGTCGCTGCCGGCGGCGGCGGCCTGGCCTCTGCCCAGGGGGTCTCGGCGCCCCGTGGGAACTCTGCGGACACGCAGGGCCCCGCGCTCGAGGCAGGCGCGGATCCCCGGCGGCGGAGGCGGCGGCGGCGGGAGCGGAAAGGCCGCGCCTGTCCCGGAGGCGAGCGCCCGGCAGGGGCGTGCAGGTAACGCGGGGCGCCGCGGGTTCCGCGTGCGGGCTCCGTCGGGCACGTGCGTAGGAAACCACAACGGGCATAGAGAGGTAGACGGCGACGCGCACGGAGCAAGGTGCTTGCTTAGCTGTGTCAGCTGGGCGAGCCGCGTCATTTCTTCACGTATGAAATAAGGCAGTTGGGTTAGATTTTCACGAAGCCTGTTGTGGCCCTGAAATTCTCTGAGTTTAAAAGCCATTTTGAGACCCCCAAATTACCTTTGTTTGTCCGTATACGTAGACAGGAGGAAGTATTAGGTAAATGCCACTTAGAATTCAAGAGACAGGCTCTTGCTCTGTTGCCCAGGCTGGAGTGCAGTGGCAAGATCATAACTCACTGCAACCTCCAACTCCTGGACTCAGGTGATCCTCCCGAATAGCTAGGGCTACAGGTGCATGCCACCACGCTTGGCTGATTTGTTTGTCTGTTTATGTAACTTATAGAGACAGGGTCACGTGATGTTGCCCAGGCTGGTCTCAAACTCCTGGCTTCGGGTGATCTTCCTGCCTCGGCCTCCCAAAGTGCTGGGATTACAGGCATGCCTGGCTGGGTTTTTTTTTTTTCTTAAATTTTTATTTTTTTTAAGGCTGGTCAAGTGAAGCAGTGGGAGTGGAGAAGGAACAAAGGAATCTGTAACTAGTTGTGATCAATTAGTTGTAAACACCACTGCACTCGGACCAACTTGGATTTTTTTTAATCGCTTTATCTCGGTTCCTGGGACTTGGGACAGATTTTCTGCCTGTTTTTACTCGGTAGCTTTCTTACATTTGTTAGATTGTCTTTGCTTAAAATGGTTTCCTATGGAAGTTAAATGTGAGCAGGCCCCATGTCACTTGGTACAGATAATAGTGGTGAACCCCTCTGAAAGCTGTTGCTCCTTTTCTTAGAAAAATGCGTACAGTTTTGCCAGCCTGAGAGGTTAACTGATAGGTTTGAACACCCTAAGGAGATTTCGAGTCTGGGGATGAATTAGTGATAGACGGAAAACTAGGCACAGGAGAAGATGAGACCCTTAGCTGTAGCAAAACAGCTGGGACTTCGTAAACTCTGAATGTTGATTTAATTGATGTGTGGTCATTATACAGTAAAACTTAACTCATCGGAAGGGTGGGGAGAAAAGTGCTTCAGTCTTGGTGGGGGTGAAAGAGGGCTTAGCTTATTGGAAGTCAATAACTAGAACAAAAAAACAGAGAAATAGTAATATAAGCAAGTAATAACTGGTAGAAATAGGATTTAGGGTGCACATTTACCTTCTAGGCTGCCTCTGAAGTATATCCAAATACATGAAGTTACGTTAAATAAAGGGTTTGAAAATCAGGGAGTGAACAACTCCAAGATCCCATCAAGCTTTAACACTCCAGTAGTCTAAATGAGTCATTTTTTAAAAAGTTTAAAAACTATTAGATCAGGCCGGGAGTTTGGCGGCTCACGCCTGTAATCCTAGCACTCTGGGAGGCCAAGGCGGGAGGATCGCTCGAGGTCAGAAGTTCGAAACCAGCCTGAGCAAGAGTGAGACCCCCGTCTCTACTAAAAACAGAAAGAAATTTTAGACAGCTAAAAATGTATAGAAAAATTAGCTGGGCATGGTGACACATGCCTGTAGCCTCAGCTACTCAGGAGGCTGAGGCAGGAGGATCACTTGAGCCCAGGAGTTTGAGATTACTGTGAGCTAGGCTAACGCCACAGCACTCTAGCCCAGGCAACAGAGCAAGACTCTGTCTCCAAAAAAAAAAAAAATTTATTAGATCAAACGATATATTAATGTTAGTCAACCCAATTTCCCCCCTTAGGTTAGAACCTACAAATGAAGAAGAAAGCAATTTAGAATCAGCTAAAGATTCTGAAACAAAATATTTACACGAAGATTCGAGAGATTCAGGTGATTCAGATGTGGATTTGGATTCTGCCGTGAAACAGCTCCAAGAATTCATTCCTAACATCCAGGAAAGGGCTGCCACTACGATCAAACGAATGTATCGGGATGACTTGGGGCGATTTAAAGAATTCAAAGCACAAGGTGAGCTTGTGGAATCTTAATATTTGTTGAACTTTCCTGCATGCAGAGCTGGCCCCTGACTTTCTTTTGTGAATGATTTGGATTTGTAGATTCACAAGAAGCATCCTTCAGCTACTTTCAGCTTTCTCTCCTAGCAGAATTGCTGTCCAAGTTGTGAAATTAGCCAAACGATGTGCACTGTTTTTCCCCTCTTGCCCACTGCTGGTAGAGGCGGCGAGGAGGAATGGGGCCGCAGGGACCAGAAAAGCCCCAGATTAGAAAATCAGTCCTGGAAGAATAGAAGGAACAGGAGGTTAGTTTGTTGAGATACCAAGAAGGATATAGAAGTTAAGTAAAATTAAAATGCCCTCAAATTAAAATCATCATCTTTAATGAGATGGAGTTTCCTTCCCCACCACATTAATTTGAGGGTGAGCTGGTTGCAGTGGCCTTGGTTTCAGTGTTACACGGACTTCCCAGAAAGCTTATTGGACTTAAGAATAAGCTACGCATTTAAGGCTGTGTGCTACCAACGAGCGGTATTTCCTGCCTGCCGCGTGAGGCCCGATACTGCTGGCCATTTAAAAAAGTGAAAAGAGGTGTGTTAGCTCTGTGGAATTAATCAGGTTGAAGAGATTAGTTCAGAAAACAGACAAATTGAGCAAAAAAGACAAAGAGCACCACACGCAATTATAGAGCAGTATACAATGATCCTATTTTTTGGTATATTGTGTTGAAATTTTTATGAGTATGTGTTTTGTAAAAGATAGTTTTGAAATAAGCCTAAGAGCAGAAAAACATACCACACGACACAGTCACAACACGATGACACGTGATGAAGAGGAAGAGGATGTAACCCGCTCTGACATTTCTCACCCTCCCCACAACACACACCACAGGAAATGTACTTAAGCCTCCCTGTTCCTGCCACCCTGGTCGGAGTCCTGCCCCAGGGGAGGCGTGCGGCAGAAGGGAGCAAAGCGGGGCTTCATTTAAACTGTCGTTTCAATGCTGTTTGAATTTTTAATGAATAAATGTTACTTATTAATATTAAAAGATGTTTTAAAAAGAGACTGATGAAGCAGGAAGGGTCACTTCAGAATAGGGTGACCGAGGCAGACACTGGGAGAAGAGGCGTAGCTTGGGCTGAACCCTGTCCCTGAAGGAAAGGTCGAGTCCGCAAGTGGGGACCGGGAGAGTGACAGCAGGTGCAGGGACAGGGGCTGCTGCCCAGCAGGGAGGCGGCCGGCGCCTGCCCTCGGGCTGCAGTCACTGGTGGAAAACCCAGCACTGTGTTTGCTTTTGTTTGTTGTTGACGTTACGTACTTTTTCTCCCCGCCCCCAATCCTAGGTGTCACTATTAAATTTGGCAAGTTTTCTGCCAAGGAAAATAAGCAGTTAGAGGAGAACGTGCAAGAATTCCTGTCCCTGACGGGAATCGAGACCGCAGACAAGCTGCTGCACACGGACAGGTACCCGGAGGAAAAATCTACCATCACCGACTTAAAAAGGAAATACTCGTTTAGATTGCACATTGGTAAGTTTAGAAATACTCACCCTTTGACCTCCAACGCCTTGCAGCCTCAAACACGATAACCCGTGGCCAGTGTGCCGCAGAGTGTCTGGCCCGTGCTGACTGCTGCCGTGCGGATGGCCTCTGATCGCCAGCCTGTGCTGTGGGGATTCGGAATGTGGCCACGTCTCCCAAGTACGGTGCTTTCACAGGCTTCGTGAAAAATTAAACGATCAACTTCTGTCTTTCTCACTTGGCAGTAATGACGGTTCTGGTCTCTCTTCCCTTATTTTTTGTGTGTGCTACACAGAGCACGTCCTGCGCACCGTGGGCTCCTACGTGTTTCGGGTGTAGCCGTACGTGTGCTTTGTAGCTGGAACCCTCCTGCCTGGGGGTCAGAAGGGGGTGACGTCATGTGGGATCAGAGAGAATTTAAAGAGGATCATTTCTTAGGTGTCCGCTGGACTGTACAAAGGAGAGCGGGGTGGCGAGCCCCTGTGGAGGGATTATTTCATCCTTAGAGTGGGAAAGTGAGGAAAGCTGTGTGGAGAGATTTGTGTTCGTCTTACGAAGAACTCTTAGCATGTGTTCACCGCCTTAGCTCTCCCTTCCTCTTACTTCAAATTAGGTTAAAATTGCTTTGCCTTACAAGGGTCTTTCCCTTGAATGGAGTAGCCCAGAAGCTGGAGGCTCGGGTACTAAGCACTAGTGTTTGAAGGCTCCAGGGAAACTGGTGATGGCGGACCTCTGCTCTCCAAGACAGCTTTCTGCGGGACACATGAAATCCCAACCATAACCTGGGGTTTGGGATATTTAGTGTTGCTTAAAAGGGCTGTTCTGGGTTCTTTTACAATTGTGACTTCATTTTGTGCCAGGCTCTGCGAGCCCCTCCGATTACCTTTCTTCTGATTTTAGGTAAAGGCATTGCCCGACCCTGGAAGCTAATATACTATCGAGCAAAGAAGATGTTCGATGTCAATAATTACAAAGGCAGGTAAGAAAAAAGCCTTAGCAGCTTGGGACAGAACATTTCTGTTGTCTTTGCCAATACTATAAATCCAAATATCCATAGCGATGGATTGGAGGTAAAAATGAAGATTTTTGTGTGTGAAGTCAGAGTGTGCATTTGCTGTCAGATGGCTGTCTTCAAGGCCCGTTTCAGTTTCCATGTCTTTCGTGAGCCTTTTGTGATCTTCTCTTCCCTAAATCCTCAGCTTTTCTTTCTACTTCTGTTTTAGCATCCGCATACTCTGCCTCCCTGGCTATTACTCCTGTTCTCTCTGCTCCCTACTGCATTAAAGCTCCTGGTGAATCCAAGCGTTTCTCCTTGACACCATGTTCCCTTCAGCACTTAGCACAACTCTTTGGGTTTTCAGTAAATGTTTGCAGGCGGAGGTAAACACTGGTGTTCCCTCGTGGAAGTGCCGCTCCACGGTGCTTAATGTGGTGGTTGACATTCTCTCCTCCCTTTTTTCCAAATAAAATATCCAATTATAGTTTGTTTCCAACATTGCAAGTTAAAAAGAAAAACAACCTAGACACAGAGGAAGTGTTGGCTGTGGGTTAGCACCTTGCTCAGGGACAGAAGTGTCAGCAGGAAGTTGTCGTCTCTACCTGCCTGATAAACGGCTCATCCGCTCGACTCCTTGCCCTCACTCTGGGAGGCAAGTTTAGTCAATCTGCTAGCAGCGCCAGTGGAGTTCTGCTTAACTGTGTGATTTTAAACCAAGACATACGTGTTCCCTAGACTTCTGACATTGAATCAACCTTGTTTCTTTTTTAAAATTTTATAGAAACAAATCAACTTCTAGGATCAAGGCAGATTCAATTAAAAGAAAGAAAGAAATCGACCTTAGGTGAGGAAAGTTCACACACACAGACTGAGACCTGCCCTGTCCCTTTTTCCCAAACCCCACGGTTAGACAGTTGTGAACAGAACTTTAAGAAAATCCACTAAAGGTGACATTTTAAATGGCATTTGCTTTTGGCGACTTGAGGGTGGCAGCTGAGAGGATGTACTTTTCTGCCTGCGACACGCCTGGGGGATGACATTTTTACAGTAATAAAAGTCATTCTAATAAAAAGTTCATTCATTTGTGCCGCATCACTTGTGTTGTAGTGCTCAGTTTCCCTTAGAAGATTTTTCCAACTTAGGGAACTCTTCACTGAAAAAAAGTAGAGAGTCAAAAATAAAAGAATTTTAAGGCTCTGAGGGGCTTAGGAACTCAGCACACCTGTTTCCCTGTTTGGGTACGCTTGATTCTTCTCTTACTTCCTCTTTTCTGTCACTTCAAGGGTGTCTGAGTTTTTTTTTTTTTAATCTCAGAAAGACTGGTTGCCTTGAGAGGAAATCTGCTAGGAAGTATTCCCTTTTGATCCCCATGATTCTCAATAGTGAGGAATAACAAGTCCTCATTTAGCACACTCTGCGTTTACAGATAAATTTCTGAGAAAGAGAGGATGTTATTGTCCTGAAGTAGTTACAGTTTGCTGTTTAGAGTTGTTTTTTGTTGTTGCCTCGGTGAACCACCATTCCCCACCCCCTGCATTAAGGTTTAGGAATCTTAGGATGTTGTAAAGATTGGTCTTTCTTTACCTAAATATTTAGGGTGTTTAATCGCAAAATCAATTTGTGATATAGTAGTGCTTTTTTAGTACTTTTTTTTTTTTGAGGAGAAGGAGAGAGAAGTTTATTAATTTGCCAGCAAATAGTACTTTAATATATTTGTTTTTATATGGGTTGATGTACTTTAAATTCCTTGAATAGTTACACATTAAGCCATTTGTCGCACGTGTGTGGAATGCCTGTTGTCGGGCGAGCATTACTGATGCCGGGTGTACCGAGCCGACAAGGTCTCCGCCCTTATCAGGTTCCCCTTCTAGAGCTGGGCCATCCGGCAGGGTGGCCGCCGGCCGCCAGTGGCTGTTGTGCACTTGGAGTGTGGCTAGTCCAAGCTGAGATGTGCTGTGAAAGTAAAGCACACGCTGGATTTCGAAGCCTTGGTGTGAAGAACAGCATGTAAAATACCTTTTTAGTACTTTTTGATGTGAATGACGTGTTGTAATGAGATCATTTTTAACACACTGGATCAAATGAAATATATTCTTAAAATTACTTTCATTAAAAGTAAATTAAAATGAATTTTCCTGTGACAACTGGAAAATCTGAAATCCATACGTGGCTCACACAGTGTTTCTTTGGGGGTGCTAGTCTGGAGGGAGGGTCCGTGCGTGTGTCGGGACAGTGCTGTGAAGGAGAAGCACGGTATTCCCTAGGAGCGAGCAACGGGACCATAGGCTCCGGCCGTCAGGGGAGGGCCCCCCACCCCAAGCTGTGCTGTTTACACTGCGTCCGGGGGCCGGGCAGGGGGGCCGTTTCCACCCAGGCGCGGAGGCTCTGGGGCAAGGGAGGCTAAGAGATGGCTTGTTCCGCTGTGTGACTGAGCCAGGCGTCCGGCCGGCGACTCTGGTGACTGACTGATGGGATGGCCCCGCCGAGATGCAGACAGGCACTGCTGAGAGCTCTGGTCACCGGCAGGCCTGCTGCTGCAACCGGGTTTCCTGACGGCCCGCCCCGCACAGCTTCCCCCAGCCCCACGGCCGCAGCGCCACGAGAACAGCGCTCCTGACCTCGCGGCTCACGCTCTTAAAACGCTCTTGCCTCCGCGTAGGTACAGCAGAGAGGACACGGAGAAGTTACGGCGATACCATTCCCTCCACGGGAACGACTGGAAGAAGATTGGCGAGATGGTGGCCCGAAGCAGCCTGTCGGTAGCCCTGAAGTTCTCCCAGATCAGCGCTCGTAAGTGCTGGCCCCGGGCGCCCTCCTCAGTGAAGGACACGCCCCACGGGCCTCGCCTAGCCCACGACTGAGCTAGAAATCGCTGCAGGCCTGTCTTCGGAGAAAATGGTCTTTTTTTTTTTTTTTTTTTAAGCCATTCTCTGTACCGATCCATTTTGTTTCCTCGTGTATTGGGTGAAATTGTGCGACCTTTATCCACGGGGCCGATTTTTACCACAGTTCAGTAACTTACGAACTTCAGTAACTTTCCGTGTGACTGTAACCACCAAGTGGACCCATACCCCAGGAAGCTGGGTGTAGCATAGCCTGGGTGGGGGTGGTCACTTTTCCACGGTGGCAAGGGTGGCTCCAGGAGGGAGGCGTGCAGCTCAGTCGGCCTGTCAGGTGACAGCTTTACCCAAAACCTGTGTTGGTGACCTCCTGGCCCTGTTTCCCAGAAAGTTTCCTTGGTTATATTCTTCACATCAGAGCATCTGAAATTACTTTAAGATGACAGTCCTGGCCAGGCACGGTGGCTCACACCTGTAATTCTAGCACTTTGGGAGGCCAAGGTGGGAGGATCACTTAAAGCCAGAAGTTCAAGACCAACCTGAACAACATAGCGAGACCCCATCTCTGTGAAAAATAGAAAAATTAGCAGAGTGTGGTGGTGTGCACCTGTAGTCCCAGCTACTAGGGAGGCTGAAACAGAAGGACTGCTTGAGCCCAGGCATTCCAGGCTGCTGTGAGTTATGATCATGCCACTGCACTCCAGCTTGGGCGACAGACTGAGACCCTATCTCAAAGAAAAAGACAGTTCTTAGGGTTACTGTTTAGCACAGGGGCTCACATACTCTGGCCACACAGGTAGTGCCTTACGGCCAGTTCTTCAGAGTTTCTAAGAAAAATCTGGAATTTCTTTTTAAATTTTGTGAGCTCTAGATACCTTTTTCTTCCTTGGAAATCTCTTCATTTTTAAATATTCATCCAAATTGTTATTGAGGGAAAAATATAAGACTCTGTGGGCCAAACCAAGACATTTGCAGATGCCGGTTTGAGGCCTTTTCCTTACTTAGCATGACCGTGCATGTGTCTAGTGAGGAAGGGTGAACTTAGGTGCTTTTGACACCCTGCATGGATGACTGGCTTCAGAAATTCTCAGGTGCCTTAAATCATCCACTACTGTGCTGGTGTCATTGTGGCTGCTAATTTCACACTAGGAACTCTTGGTGGGGAGACATGTGTATAACATGAAAACCATGTGATTTTTTTTTCCTATTAAATGTTTAGGAAAAGTGTTTGGAAACCTCACAATTTCCTGCAGGAGACATTGCTCTTGAAAACAGGAAGAATGACATTTTTGAAGTTTAAAAAACCATTGCTTTAAGGAAGTACTTACTAGCCAGGCACAGTAGCTCATGCCTGTAATCCCAGCACTTTGCGAAGCCGAGGCAGGAGGATCACTTGAGGCCAGGAGTTCAAAACAAGCCTGGGCAACATAGCCAGACCTTGTCTGTACAAAAAAAGAAAAAAGAATTTAAAAAAAAGAAAATTTATTACTTAATAATTTCTGGCTTTGGTTCTTAAAGGGAATCCATGACCATTTTAGTAATTTCATTTTAATTTGCATGTACTTGTGTTTGATCGTTTTACATTTGTGTGTTTGAGGTGTCAGCCATTGTCTTGGGAAAAGTGCCTGATCTAGCATTTTGGGTTTTTTTTTTATATTGTGTTTGAAAGCAAATAGATTAGCAACTACAAGACCATCCTTTTATATCTATAGAAAGAAATCGTGGTGCTTGGAGTAAGAAGGAAACCCAGAAACTAATCAAGGCTGTTGAAGAAGTGATTCTAAAGAAAATGTCTCTCGAGGAGTTAAATGAGATGGATTCCAGATGCCAAGAAGCCCCTGAACGTAGCCTGTCAATTGTTCGGGAAAGACTTTACAGGGGCATATCTTGGATAGAAGTGGAAGCTAAAGTGGAAACCAGAAACTGGATGCAGTGTAAAAGTAAGTGGTAAGTTACGCTCGCCCTCTCTCTCTCCGCGATTTCTGTAGTGTGGGTAGAGGGATGAGTTACAAGAACAGCCGTGTCACCGCAGTGTGAACAGTGTACCCGCGTCAAGAGCGATCACCTCCAGCCCGCTGCCCCAGCTGCTCCGGTGTCCCTCTCTGATCTAAATTACCATTTAACAGCTAACCCCGGTTCATTGAAGGGTGAATGGCTTCTTTGTAAAGAACTTGAACTTCTTAAATACTGAATATTGACTTTTGATTTCTTTACTCTGTCTCTTTCTAAGTTTTTGGTGAAAGCAGATAGTTATCTGTCAGCAGCGTTAAAAAAAAAACATGAAACAAATGTTCAGGAGACCACTCAGGAGCATGGTGATGTGTGACAGCTCTGCCTCTCTGTTGTGCTTTTTGTTAGAATTCAGCAGTTCCTCTGTCTTCATCTGAAATGAGGCCGTCATGCTCTTAGCTGCATCTGTCCCAAAGTGATAGTTTCAGCCCTGACCTTGCTACACTTTCTTTGCCAGATGTAGCTTTTCTTTGCCAGGGCTTGCCCTGGCGGGTCGCTGAGCCAGATGAGCAGCTGCAGCGTGACCCCTTGAACTGGTGGTTCTGCGGGCTCAGAACCCACACCTTGAGCACAAAGCACGCCCAGTGCTCTTTCAGTACCAAACAGAAATGAAATCCAGAGAAGGCGTATTTTATGTTAAAAGCAGACTCCTGGGCTACACTGTTGATGTGCCTTACAGTTCTGTTGTAGGTACGTGAGACTACACTCAGAGAAATAAATCCCAAAGAACAGATTTGACGGGGGTATGGTATGGAGGAACCAGAGCTCTTTCTACTCCTATATTTTAAGCTAAAAGAAGTGGGAGAGGGTTATAAGCCTCAACTGGAGGATGACACTTCAATGTTAGAAAAGGGAAATGATTATGATTAAGGGTGGTCCCACTTCAGAATCAACATAATTAAGACAACATGCAAGATTCACAAGAACAGCAGCGTCGATTTATCTGCACAAGCGTCCTGCATCTCCGTAACCAGGAACATGAATGTAACAGCTGATGATCTGTCAGTCAGATTGTGGCAGGTTTTGCTGTTCAAGATAAGTGCTTTTTTAACATTTGTCATTAGGTTGATGCTGTCACCAGGAACTCCACTCTGTCTTGAGCCATCAGCTTTGGGCATTAGAGGAATCATCAGATCTTTTACTTACTAAATTTTGTCTTGTTTAGTGTTCAAAGAGCCAGTGATGGCAATAAGAGCAACATCTGTCTGTCATATGAACAGTCAAAATAAATGGGGTTTGCATAGTGTCCCCTAGCACCAGCTAATAGGCTGATTCTTTTTTCTCCCTTTCTTAAACTTTTTATTATGAAATTTTATGACACACACAGAACCCCTTATATTCATCATCCAGTTTCAATAATCATCAATTTTCTATCATTTTATTTATCTCTTCGCACTTCTTTTTTTTAATAGGTGTATTCTTGATGGTGTTAAATGTTAGCAATGAGTTGAAAAGTTAGAAATTGGTTCTGAGTGAGGGCAGTTTAAATGATAAAAATATATGAAATTTTAACAGAAACTTTACCCCCGAAAGTAAACTATGTTTTTCTTTCTTTTAATGTAGGATGGAAATCCTAACCAAGAGGATGACTAATGGTGGGAATATATACCGCGGAGTTAACGCCCTGCGGGCCAAAATCAACCTTATTGAAAGGTGCGGGGATAGAAGTGGACGCTGGTTTAATGGTTCTGCTCTCTGGACAAAGAGTAGTTACTGATGCTGCAGAGTCTGCCCTGAGATTGCCAAGGTTCCAACCCCTGTTCCAGCACTTTCCACATGTATTACTGTGGGCACGCAACCTGCTTTTCTAAGTCCTAGATTATTAATCTTAAATGAGGATTGTGATGGTGCCTACCTCTTAGTGTTGTCAGACGGATAAAATGAAATGATGTGTGTAAAACATACTGTGTACTCAATAAATGTAGTTATTTTAGTCTTTCAGGCTTTCCATATGGATAAGAGTTATTCATATCCATTGGAAAGGAGAGGTAAATAATTCAGACAGAGCCCTCCTGCTCTCCAGTACAAGTTTGTTGGTATCCACTGTTGCTTGGCCTTTGGTTTTGTCTTTGAGTACCTAGTCTATGCAGAGTCCTCCCTGAAGTGTTGGGAATGTTGGAAGAGAAAGGGAGATACAGGCCTATTTTATTTATTTATTTATATATTATTTTTTGTATTTTTGAGACAGAGTCTCCCTCTGTCGCCCCAGCTAGAGTCAGTGGTGTCATCGTAGCTCACAGCAACCTCAAACTCCTGGGCTCAAGCGATCCTCCTGCTTCAGCCTCCCAACTATCTGGGACTATACGCTCACACCACAACACCTAGCTAATTTTTCTAATTTTAGTAGAGATGGGGTCTCGCCCTTGCTCAGGCTGGTCTCAAACTCCTGACTTCAAGTGATCCTCCCATCTGGCCTCCCAGAGTGCTAGGATTACAGGTGTGAGCCGTCGCACCCGGCCAGCACCATATCTTTGCCTATAGAATGGGGCTAATCCTTCTGACCTCATCAGTTGGTGGCGCGGGTCACTGTAAGTGAATTCGTGCACATAAAGGTCTTAACACAGCGTCTTTCACATGGTGAGTGATGGGTACAGATACACTATTACGATGCGTCTGTGTTGAAGGGCGATGTTGTGTTCTTTACTGTGAGAGGGCAGTGTGGTTTGGTGGGAGACGCAAAGGGCTCAGGAGGAGGAGAGACATCTTCTCAGCCCATCTCTGTAGCTCATTAACTCAGTGACCTTGGAATAACCTTGGGCTAGGATGCGTGACCTCACTGTGTGGGTATGATGAGGGAGCTGGCACGGGGAAAGTGCCGGCACCTCCAGCTCTTGATAT
Source organism: Lepilemur ruficaudatus (assembly GCA_963574885.1). Lineage (NCBI taxonomy): Eukaryota > Metazoa > Chordata > Mammalia > Primates > Lepilemuridae > Lepilemur > Lepilemur ruficaudatus. The sequence goes on along the minus strand of CAUYRT010101036.1, from coordinate 7,786 downwards.
TCCAAGAGTCCATGAAGATGTCCATCGTGATGACTTTTGCTTGAAAATTTAATTTTTATTTTTTCTCGTAGATTGTATGAAGTAAATGTAGAAGATGCTAATGAAATAGACTGGGAAGATCTTGCTAACGCTGTAGGGTAAGACCATTTGTTTAATATTAAGCTAATTAAAAGATAAAGATGACTTTTTATAAATGACTGCCTATCAGATTTCAAAGACAGGACTGCAATTGATGCTGCCTATGGAACTGTATATAAGTGGTGGTTAGGATTCCCCCTGTTGGCTAGGAAACCAATTCGATACAGTGCAGAGTAAAAACCGAGTTCAAGAAGCAAGCTGCTTAAAGGTTCTGAGCTGCTAAGTAGATAAGGTTTTCATGGCATTAAATAGATCATGAATTAGATATGGTTTTCATTTTTCTTCTTTTTTGGGTGTGTCAAGTAGATCATTGCACCTAAAGTGTTTTGTGATTACAAATCTTAGGTAGAGGCAGTTTCCGTAGCGTACCACGGTCACCTCGCCCATTTTAGGTAGAGCGTGATCCCCGTGGCCCACCCTCCTATCCCACCTGTGCCAGTTTTCTAGTGGGAAAATAACTGACAGGGAAGTATTGCCACACAGCCAGATTGGCACCGGCGGGCGACCGAGGCGAGGTGATGGGTGCTCCGCTTCAGTAACGAGGGATGTGTTATCCCAGCACGTGCTCTCTGTCAAGTCTCATCATGGGAAAATCAAAGGACCAGAACTGCTCTTCGTCTACCAAATAACAAGCACCTGCGTGCCAGGCCGTTCTCTCGGCTCTAGGGTACCACATTGGAAAAAAAGCAAATTCCCTGCCCCGTGGAGCTTTCATTCTGTTGACACAAATACAGATTTTTGTGTACTATAGAATTAGCCTAAAACCCACAACAAACTATGCTGCCGACAGTGACGGCAAACTAACAGCGGTTTGCTTGTTGGCCGCCTTCTGTATAACAGGCACAAAAGACAGTGGCCAAGAAGAACTCTGGGAACTCACTTTTAGTCATGATGGAAGAGACTGTAAACAAATAAGCTAATTTCCAATGACATGGTTATTAAAAAGAAAATAAAAGTAGGGTAGAAGAGCCTGAGGGTTGGGGCAGTCAGATAGGGTGCTTAGGGAAGGCGTCCTAAGTGGTGACAAGGTAGCCAGGCTTGGATAAGATCCAAGAGTGTTCCGGGCAGAGGGTAGTGAACACAAAAGCCTTGAGTCGGGCACCAGCTGGGCGCATCCGAGGGACTGAACAGTGTCCAGGTGGCTGCAGGGCCGTGAGTAAGAAGGTGATGGTGGCAGATGCCAGACCGGCACGTACTGGCGTATTCCACATGACGTATTGACGACATTGCAATTCTCCAAAGATCCCGGGATTGCCAGTCATCTTGTGTACCCTATTTGGAGCTCTGAAACTCTACCAATTCTCTAGCTCAGTGATTCTCAGCCCAGCTCGCACACTGGTATCATCTGGGGAACTTTTTAAAAATACCAATGCCACACCCAGAGAGGATAATGGAATTGGTCTGGCGTGGAGCCTGGACGTTCGGATTTTCCAGAGCTCCCAGGCGATTCTGATGTGCTCCCAGCTGCTCTGGCTCCGGGTAACTAACTTGGTCAGTTACTAGTTAGAATGTTTATGTTGCATGTAAGAATGCAAATACAGAATTGAATACCATGCCCCATCTATAAGGAAAAAGGACTTGACTTAGTAGGTTTGATTTTGTCATTTATTTTTTCGAGTAGGTGATAGATCGTCTGGTCCAGAATTAAGGAAACCTACAGGGAAACAGTGAAAAGCATCCCTCACCACCCGCCCCATCAGCTCCCTAGCCCCACGGGAAACCCCTGCCGTGGATCCTTCCGGAGATACTTTATGCCAAACGTCTGCAGGATACGAATGACGTTCTGGTTTTTCTTGGCTAACGTTGGTTCTTTAAACCTTCTCTTGAACAAGAGTGACCAGAGATTGTCCTTTCAGAGCCAGGGCGGCGATGGCACTGCCCCTCTCGTGTCTGCCCTGCTCTCATGTCTGCCCGGCTCTTCGTTGTGTCCTCCAGCTCGCCTCCGGTTAATTCTGTTCTTCAGCTTCTCGAGACGGGTTCTCAGCTCGTTTCCAGTTTTTCTTCCTTTCTCGTATACGTTTTCTTCTGAGTAGTGCTGTGTCAGCAGCGCCCATTTCTTTGTGGAAAGTTTTAAACACAGAATAAATGAACCCCACGCACCCATCACCCCGCTTCAGCAAGCATCAGCATCCGCCAGCCTTTCCAAACTTCTGCATCCGCCCCTTCCGATGATCGTTGTTTTTTGGGTAAATTTTGCATACTTTACAGCCGTGGCACCTTTCAAAATTCAAATGTTACTTTTCAGTAATTCCATCTGGAATTACTGATCCCATTTCTAGAAATACCTTCTACAGAATAAATTCGCACGTACAGAAAATGACTTATGTACAGAATAATTTACTGCAGTAGTGTGTTTACTGGAGCAACCTGAATGCCCACTGACAGAGGACTGGCCGTGTGTATAGTCTCCCCGAATGATGAAATACTTTATAGCTGCGAAAAAGAATGCGAAAGCCCCTAAGTGATGGTGTGCAGAGAGCTCCAAGATGTGTTCTGAGATGGGGAAACGCTGTGCAGAGCAGGGGGTGGTATACCTGTGTCACAGAAACAGAAGGATTTGTTATGTGTGTGTGCATCTGGGACCTCCACGCCGTGTACTGTGGACCAAGCAAATCAGAGCAGCCCTCCCTCCACCTCACCCGCCACTGAAGACACCTAAGAAAGGTAAACGAGGCCGGGCGCGGTGGCTCATGCCTGTAATCCTAGCACTCCGGGAGGCCGAGGCGGGCGGATCGCTCAAGGTCAGGAGTTCAAAACCAGCCTGAGCAAGAGCGAGACCCCGTCTCTACTATAAAATAGAAAGAAAATAGCTGGCCAACTAAAAATATATACAAAAAATTAGCCGGGCATGGTGGCGCATGCCTGTAGTCCCAGCTACTCGGGAGGCTGAGGCAGTAGGATCACTTGATCCCAGGAGTGTGAGGTTGCTGTGAGCTAGGCTGATGCCACGGCACTCACTCTAGCCCAGGCAACAGAGTGAGACTCTGTCTCAAAAAAAAAAAAAAAAGGTAAATGTGTACAGAGTCTCTTAACAGCTTCAAAAGGCTAACAAGTTGTAAGAATAGCGGAGAGAACCCCCATATGTCTGTCCTTCTTTCATAATCACCTACTCTTAACATTTTGCCACCTTGGCTGCGTCATTCCTCCTTCCCTCGTCCAAGGGCATAAAATTTTTTCCCATAACACTTTGAGAGTTAGTAGCAGACACCACTTCCTAAGCAAGAATGTTATTTTACCTAATCTCAGCACAATTAAGAACTGGGAAATTTAACACTAATGTAATGCAAGACTCTGAAACAGAGTCCACATTCGTGTTTCACCAGCTGTCCTGAGAATGTCCTTTATAGCGTTTCCCTCCGATTTCAGACCCGGCCCAGGATCACCCGTTGCACTCCGTTGTTAGGTCTCCTGAGTGTCCTTTCCTCTGTGAAGTCCTTCTGCCTTCGCCTTTGACCGTGTCGGCAGTCGGGAAGGACGCGGGCTGTTGTTTTGTAGAACGTCCTCAGTTGGAGGTTGTCTCGTGTGTCCTCTCGGTCAGATTTGGGTTGTATGTTACAGGCGGGAATACAACACGGGATGCTGTGTCTTCTTCACTGCGTCACGCCACAAGGCACACGATTCTGATTCTGGTCATTCGGCTAAGGCGGCATCCGCCTCGTTCCCCCACTGTACCAGCTTTTCCCCTGGTGATAAGAAATGGCTGTAGGGAGACATTTTGGGACCATGTAGAAGTCCTTTTCCTCTTCAAGCCTCTGTCAGTAGTTTCTGTCAGTGGTTTTCATTTGCATTTCTCGTCTGAGCAGTGCGACTGACCGTGGCTTTCATATGTTTCCAAGCTGTTCACCTTCGCCGGCCTCCACTGCGTGTAGTTCTTGCGTTTCGAACCAGTTCCAGCTGTTGAACAAAGAGGCCACCACTCTCGATATCTGGATTTATTGCTCGCTAAGCAAGGGAGAGCCAGACTGCAAAACACAGTCGCTCTGCACGAAGCAGATTGTTGAGCTCCGCGAGGTCTGGGGGTCGGGAGACTCTCAGAAGTGGGCAGGTTGAGGCATTGTTTGGCCCTTAGTCTCGAAAGGTGGATGGTGGTGTGAGGCTCCTGCAGCCTGGCTGGCTTTCAGAAGTATGGCTGCTGGTGTGACATTGCTCTTGGTCCATGAGGAAGGGTTTGGACTGGCTCTGGGGGTTAGTTAGTTACAATTTGGGATTATGACCAAAGAGCAAAGAACAATTCATCATTTTCCTTCTTGAATTTAGAGAATCAGAATCTTTTAGTGACCTCTAAGAGGCTCTGCTAGGAATCACAGACACATGTCGCGGCTCCAAGGCCTTTTCTTTTCAGCTTGCTGGAACGATGGGGCACCCAGTCTTCAGTACCGTGGGTCCCCAAGGGGTGAGAGTGTCAGGTGCTTTGAAGGAGGTGACCCTGATGTGCACCCCACCAGCTCCCATCCTGAGAAGTGCTCATGTCAACCAAGCCCTCCCTTTGTAACATCAAACTACTTTTTAAAAATTCGACTTTCCTGCTATATTTTTGTGTACCTTTTAACATTGCTTTAGATCACAGTTTTTATTATTGAAATGGATTTTTAATGATTTTAAGTAAAATTACATGTTTAAAAACTGATGATTCCACTTAAGATTTATAAATCTCAAAGGTCTATAGTCGAGATTATGGCATCTAGTCAAATACTGTTTGAAATACTATGCACTCTCAAAGTTTTAATAAATTAAAACAATAAAAGTTATCATCAGAGGTTCAATCTGTTCATACTCTTAGAGCCTCTCTTGTGACATACATAGGCAGGATTTAAGGATAGCATCTCCACCTGATGAGAGGAACACCTACTTAGTTTTAAAATGTCCAAGTCAACGATCGTTGTTTCTCAGTGCGTGGGCTGGGTCCGTGGAGCACCACGCTGAACACTGGCGTGGGGAGAGGAAAGGTGGGGGCGCCTTAGAGCTTGGGCTTCAGAGTCAGATGGCCCCGGTGTTGAGTCCAGGGACTGCACTTAGTTAACCTTCCTTAGACAGGTTATCCCCTAACTTCTCTCTGAGCCTCGGTGTGCTCATCTGCAGAATGGTTTAATAGGCCATTACAAGGACTAACAGAGATAACGCTCGGCAGTCTCAGCCCGGCCCGGCCCGCATGCTCAGTCAGGTGTTGCCGTAATGAATCAGGTTGGAAGAATCTGATCGTCTTTCCTCTGCATACTTACCAGACAAATTATTCATGCTAATCATTTTAATAACTAGATTAATTATTGAAAAAAAGGCATGCTTTTGTTAAGAAAATGTGTCCAGAAAGTTGTTAGTGATTTTTACTTTAAAAAACAATTTAAGATTTAGTTGTTTCCGTCTCTAATTGTAAATTGAAAATGTTTCTGTCCCACTTACTGTCAACTGAAGTGTAATTGTAATTGAAAATGTAGCTCAAAACATCATAAGCATCTGCTTGTTTTAGCTTCGCAAAATAAAAAATCAGGGAGCACCTGCCTTTGAATTCTGACGAGTATTAGGTGTCCACAGTGTGGTGGGTGCAGGGTCTGGGCCAGATGACCCACTTGAAGTCCCAGCTCCATCCCTTATTACTGATAGCCGTGTGGTCTTGGGCAACTTCTGTGCCTCAGTTTCCTCATCTCCAGAATGAGGGGAAGAGCCGCAGCTCTGCCATGGAGGCGTCGTGACGGTTTCTCACGGGAAGCGCTGAGGGCGGTGCTGAGTGCGCGGTCCGCGTCGGCCCACGGTAGTTTTGTTATGCTTTGTCTTCTCAACCAGCAGTGCAGATTCAAACAGAATCCATCCTGTACTACTGATCTTCTTTCTTCTCTTTTTTTTTAATCAAATGAACGATAGCTTTTCATACGTGTCTTATTTTTATCACACGTCAGTGGACATGATGATTTCATGTTCCAGATGAGAAAACGACTTACATCTCTAGACCTCGCCTTAGTAGATGTACTTACTGTACAGCATTGAAATGATGCATTTTTAAACTAACTTTTTAAAAATCTTTTCCTTTCCAAAGTGATGTTCCTCCATCGTATGTTCAAACTAAATTTTACAAGCTGAAAGCTACCTATGTGCCCTTTTGGCAGAAGAAGACCTTTCCAGGTCAGTATTCTTAAGGTTTGTACAGGTAACCCGACTTTTGGTCCCACATGCTGGTAGTGTGAGTCACCTGGGCGAGTGACTTTAACTTCTTGGAGCCTCAGCTTTCTCAACTGTGAAATGGTGAAAACTGACAAATTGTAACCGCTACCTGACGGGGCTTTCAAAAGTGGTAAATGAGATAAGGTGTGTTCGGCACGCGGCTTGGCACTTCATGACTTAGTGGATGACTGAGTGCTGCTGGTGTTGCCATCGTGGGTGCTGGCACACACACGTGGGCGCACACACCGTTCCAGAAAGAGCATCAGATGCTTGATTCCTTCTTCGTAGCCGTTTGTGGGTGGTTTAGATACGTAAGTCCCAAGCTCCGATCCTCATAGCCATGTGAGCAACTCATTAAAAATGCGGATTCCTGGGCCCCATCCTGGACCTCCCGAATCCTAATCTCCGGACTGAGTCCAGCGTCTGGACTTTCTCTAAAAGCTCATCAGCAAGAGGTCTCTCAGGGTCAGCCCAGCACCACTGGTTTGGATGATGTCGCACCTGGCAGTGTGTGACAAAAATCCTTCTTTGCGTTCAGCAGGCCACTGCCTAGGTTTGAATCCTTATTAACTCCCTGACCTCGGGCAAGTTTCTTAACATCTTTATGCCTTCGCTTCCTCATTTGAAAAATGCGTTAAAAATAGTGCCTCCCTCATAGGGTTTTTGTGAGGACTGAGTAAGTGAACATGAACAAACCAACCAGGACGGGACCTCGCACGTAACAGCAGGAGTGGCGCATTGTCGTTATCCTGTATCCTTTGACGTTCTTTAGAGGCCTTTACGACAAATAAATTCAAAATTAAATTTCTTTTCTGTAGAGATCATCGACTACCTTTATGAGACCAGCCTACCTTTGTTCAAAGAAAAGTTTAAAAAGAAGATGGAGACAAAATGCAATAAAATCCAGACCCCTGCAGCACCCAAGCAAGTTTTCCTGCTTAAAGACATCTTTTATAGTGACAGTGACAGCGAGGGAGACATAATAGACTCGGAAGACTCAGAAGAAAGTTAAGCAGAGGTTACTGTTTCTTGTCCTTTTTATGTCAGTTTGGTTGTGCTTATGTACATGTGTTAGTAAAGCTGTTCTCAGCATTGATGTTTAATAAAGAATGCACAGTGGCCAGAGGACGGGGTATGAAATCATAACTTCCATTGTGGAGCATTAAGAATTTATTCATGTTAGGCCGGGCGCGGTGGCTCACGCCTGTAATCCTAGCACTCTGGGAGGCCGGGGCGGGAGGATCGCTCAAGGTCAGGAGTTCGAAACCAGCCTGAGCAAGAGCGAGACCCCGTCTCTACTTAAAATAGAAAGAAATTAATTGGCCAACTAAAAATATATAGAAAAAATTAGCCGGGCGCGGTGGCTCACGCCTGTAATCCTAGCACTCTGGGAGGCCGAGGCGGGAGGATCACTCAAGGTCAGGAGTTGGAGACCAGCCTGAGCAAGAGCGAGACCCGTCTCTACTATAAATAGAAAAGAAATTCACTGGCCAAC